>CM053787.1:1037784001-1037944001 GCA_028749045.1 Cupressus sempervirens | reverse complement strand
AATCTGCAATGAGTGCTCTTGAAGGCTCGATGAGTGGAGCTGGAGGGTCCAACAAAGTTGAAGAAGAAAAGACTTCAATGAGATGTGGTGTGGTGATCTTAGGAACAATACAAAGGTTCAAGTGTCCTAATTGCACCACATGATGCTCTCGTAAAAGAGAAGAAGTATGCTCCGATAATGGAGATGGTGGACCAAAGTGCGAGAAGGTGTAGAGACAGGTGGTATGATCAACTATCCCTGTAGCAATAAAGCCTCTTGTTGCACTATCTCGAATGTAGATTGAATCTGCAATGAACTCAATTGTCTTCCCTGATCCACTATGTGTAATTTGATACATTGAGAGAAGGTTTGCAGAGAGAGATGGAACATACAATACATCATTAAATTGGCCATCTTGAATGCAAACTGAACCTTTCCCGTGGATTGTTAGAGCAGTGTTATTCCCCATGAGAATATGAGGAATGGGAGAAGCCTCAATAGAGGAGAAGACCCCTTGAGAAGATGTCATATAGTGAGAAGCACCTGAATCCAGTATCCAAGGGACTTGGGAAGGGGATGCAATGGAAGCCCGTAATGCATGACCCTGTCCAAAATCTGGTGAAGATATCAAAGAAGTGGAAGAAGACTGAAAGGAAGACCCCTATGAGGTAGAAGAGGATGGGGATGAAATAGAGCTCTTTAGAAGAAGGGCTTGCAAATCTGCAATCTATTTCTCATAGCCATCAAATCTCTTTTGAAAATAATGTGCCTCATCATGAGCTCCTTTCTAACAATAGGAATAGGAAGGAGTCTCAGTCTTCTTTTTCTCCTTCTTCTAAGAATAAGAGGATGGACCAGTAGAGTGTTGAGAAGAGGAATCAGATATCTGCTTTAGCTTCTGCTCCTGTGTATCCTTAGCAAGTAATGCCTATGATGGTGAACCTATAAGTGAATCCATCTAAGTGAGCTTGGACTTCTCACGAGTTAACCTATCACATAATATCTCAAAAGAAGGCATCTGATGTCTATTACCCAAAGCATCCATAGGGGAGTAGGAAGTGGAAGAGAAAATTTGATATTGTCCTTGTAGCTTTGAGAGTATCAAAGAAATATATTCATCATCTAATTTGGTTTTCCCACATCCCTGCAAAACTATATGCAGAGATTTGAACTTCATCAAGAAGTCCTCAATGGTGGGGAAATTGGTAGGTGTCAAAGAAGTCAACTCTATATCAAGCTGTAGTGCCCGAAACTCATTCACTATGCCAAACAAAGTTTCAAATTTGGTCCAAATAGATAGTGGAGTGGTCAAACCATCCAAGTGAAACAATAGACTATCTGAGATGTTTAGTGTAATTAATCCCATGGCTTCATCCATTTTTTTTCTATGTTGAAGAACCTCAAAAGGGTGCTATAGAATAGGTTGGTTCACATCTAGACATGACCATAAGCCTCTTGACATGAGAAGCCTAGTGATCTGTGTCTTCCAAGTGTTATAGTTGTGTAGTGTAAGCCAGATCACAGAAGGATCTGACATTGAGAGAAAATGGAAGCAGAAGGGTCTTATTCTAAAATAAATTATAGAAAAGAAAATGGTCCCCCTCACAATGAATAAATATATCCCTCAAAAACTAAAACAACAACTATTGAAAAACACAAAAACTAAGAAAAGAACTTGGATTTCGGATGCAGAGAAGGAGGAAACAGAAACCTCTACTTCAATTTCAAAAATGGGAGCTCAAACAAACTTGGAATCAAATGAAACTAGCACCATTGTCTCCATCTTTGAGTCAGCTTTCTAGCGCTTCTTTCAGATTAGATAAATACGTCTATATGCTCAAGTTATGACCGAAAAACTGACTGTTGCTCCAAAAAAGAGGCTCTCTAGAAAATTATAGACACTGTCTTAAAATTGATGCCTGTACAGTCATCATAGGCTGTTGCCAGAAAAAAAATTCCAGTGGTCGGATTGTTGATGTCAGCAGTCGGGACGATGATGTCACCTCACCAAAAAATGACGTTAGCACAGGGTTTGACAATGATGACATCATGGGCCAAAAAGATGACATCAGTTGATAGTTTGTTAACATAGGGCTATCTAAAAGTGACATCACTCGTCGAGTGGGGATAGGTGGTGGAGCATCGACGGTGGCAGTGCCCGGGAGGAGAACCTGACGACATTGTGATTGCGTCGCTGGTAGAGGTGGCGGGCTGGCAGCGCATGGGCCGCGGTGGTCTGCGGGCGGTGCCTCCCTTACGAGCGAAGCACTAGTGGAGTGTGGGATGAGTGTAGGTGGCCCCGTGGTGGCATCCTAGTGCTGTGGTGGCGGTTACCCTTTTTTTTTAAAAAAATCGTCTGTACGACTGTACGACAACGTGCAAGGGGCTAAATTTTTTTCCCTAACTCCTAGAAGCCAAATTCGAAAAGTTTTATATGTTTCTTGACTACAAACGGCCTTCCAAATCTAATGGTGGCATTTGATTGGGCCCAAAGTGCCCCAAAAAATTTCCCTTCTCCCTTTTGAAGGAAAAAACTTCAAAAAAGCTGGGGTTTTTGACTCTGAATCATGGCTTCAAGAATCTTCAGATGAGGAAGTAGCAGGTCGTCTCTGATACCATGTAGAAGTTGAGAAAATCAACTTCACAAATCACCAAGAACACCTGCATGCAAATATCCTACAATGAAGAGAAACCAGAAAATGAAAAAGCAGAGTTTGAAATTTCTCAATGAAGTGAGAGCAAAATGTATTCCAAGTTATGAAAAATAAAAAGTTCAAAGGTTCAACCTTAAAGGTGAACAAAACCCTAAAGGGAAAGAAAACTAGGTTTGCACATTATAATTAATATAAAATATTAATTATATGTACCTAAGAGTAAGCTTAAGTAACTAGAGTAATAAACCACTTAATTAATTAAATCAAGATGATCTAATTAATAAGTGTAACAAAATAATTACTCTAACAGTTTTAACTACTCATTGAGTAATCCATCTATGGGTAATACACTAGGTTGTTGATTCATGTTTAGGTTCAAAGTTGGGTTCTAATTAAGAATTTATTTATCAATATGGAAATTTCTTGAAATAAGGTTTGGGCTATTAGTATAATTTACATCTATGTGTGTAGCCTACGAGTATAACTTAAGATTAGAATGCCATATAATACTATATAGACAACAAAAACATCATAAACTTGCAATCATACCATCATGATCATACCATTAGAGCATCATATACTTCATGTTCAAGACCAAAATATTGAAATGTCAAATGATAAATCATAACATCAAATTCAAGTATCATTGTTTTAAGTTTCAAATACTAGATTAATAACCACTTATTATTCTTCTTCTTCTTCTTAATTGGCATTAGTTAATTCACCAATAGTGCTAACACCAATGGGATCGGTTGCACCAATAACATTATTGATAACATTTTTTTCACTTAACTACAAAATGAGAAGTGGGAGCATCCAAGTATGAATGTTATATATTTTAATCCCACATATTCATCTCTCGTTGTTTATATTATTTATGATTGTGAGAGAGATGCAAGATATAATGCACGTATACTAAGTTATTTGTTCTTTTTTCTTGCAATCTATTGTACTTATAGAGTTGATGAAAGAAAATATGCTCAAATTTGTTCTAATGTAGATGAAGTCAACAACCTATGAAGATGAGATAAAGTAATCAATTAAAATAAAATCATTAGTCTTATATAAAAAATTACTAGAAACTTGTGAAGACAAAGTAAACTATTTTTTAAAAATAAAACTTAGTTGTGATATAAGTTTGATTGCAAGGGGTTGCAACAATTAAAATTTTTGGCCATGGAAGTCCCATCAACTATGTGTGCGCTTCATAAATAAATGACAAAGCAAATCAAAACTTAGATCTCTTGTATTCAAACTCTATGAACTCATCTGTAATCAAATCTCGCATATTATCATAAGGGAAAAGTCAAAGGAATATTGCCTTGTACCTATCAAACACCTCTAAATCTTTATATGGTGGCAACCTTCCTTGTGTATCAAGATATTGGATACTATAATAGTTTGGTGTCAATGCACAGGCAAGAAAATGTAGAGGAGTGGTCATCCAGTACAATAATTATTTCAATTGTTTGAATGTCTCCTCGGGATCTTGCTATTTTTCATTTACAATTTTCTTCATCCTCTAAATAATTAACCCTATGCCATCATACATCTCTCCAAGGCAAAATCTCTCCATGTTTGTGCAGTGAAACATGCTCATGATAGGCTTGATAAACTAGCACACATTACTACCATGAGTTATCCAATATTTTTTATTTAATTTTTGTTTCCTTCTCTTCCTTGTTTTGCCTCCATATAGAACAATTATATTGCAAAGTGTCACTTTCAATTTCACAATTCATCTCAATATTATTAAGTTTGATCGAAAATACATATCAAAAACTTGTAATAAAAATTAGAGAAAAATCATACAACTATTAGAGACCAACTTTAAAGAGGTATACAGATTACACAATCAAATTAGAAAAAAATAGAAAATGTAAAAATACTAATTATCTATTTTTAATTAAATTATTACTTCAAGTTCACTCACCTTCAATACCTTGAATGTGAGAATAATCTAAGAATTCCTTGAGTACTTTAGTGGTTTATGATCCAATTAATTTTGTTCTCAATCTTTTGTAGCATAATATTGAGTGAGTGGAACACATAAGGGGTCCAAAAGATATGTTCATATCGCTCTTCAAACAACAACTCTACAATTCTTTTTCTTGTGCTTTATGACTGGGACATCATTTTTAGGTCCCACTTGTTCAATGGAAGAGATGAGAATATCGAAATGGCCTATTTGTTACTTACCCCTCACAATCCACAGATTCCAAAAACTTTGCCCCTTTAGGGGACACCTCTATGACATTGATCAAGGGATGATTTCTTTCATCTTTCCACCCATCTAAAATTATCGATACCCCTGTCTAAATCCATGAATCCCTTGTGGGCTCCAATGCATCCTGAATCCTCTTGACCTCTCTACTCAACAAGTTAGTATGTACTTTTTCATAATAGAGTCCCTTATACCCTCTTGGAGCTTCATTGCCACTTAAAATATTTTAGTATGGGGGAGTGAACAACATTGAAAGGAAACTCATTTACATATAAGAATCTTGTTACATCAATGTCGAGAATATTTTGACTCTCACTTTCAAATTAAATTTCCATTGGTCCCTTTCTTTTGCATGTAATGGGTGCTTGAGTTTCATTTTCGTGCTTAGTTTTGGTAGTATAAAAGGGGTGGCCTTCTATCACAATATTTGTAGAGTGTTGCATACTTTTCTTTTTACTTAGTGCTCTTTAGTTTCTATAAACTCTACAATCAATTCCTTTTTTTAAAGCTTCATGGTATCATAGAAAATTTTCTACGAGATTACTTTTTCTATAATTTCTATTCAAAAAACACATGAGCAAAAATAAATTAAAATTTCATGGTTGTTACTCCCATATATAATCATGTTTCCAATTAGCGTAAAAAAGATAGTTAAATGAAGTGAATATGTTAGTCGGTGAACATAGTACCCGAGTCACTGTAATGCCCAAGAAATGAAGGAAGTGAAGGAAGTATATAGTTATTATCGAGCTTAGTACTCACCAAGCTATTCTATACTCACTGAGCATAAGACCTCACCGAGCTAGACAAAACTAACTGAGTAGAGACACTACCGAGTGACAATATACAAAATATAGTATTTACCAAGTGGAACGAAGGCCACATTCAAGTTTCATTTGACACAAAATTTGATGTAGAAAGATCATACCGAGCAAGAAACATTATTTACAAAGTTCAAGATAAACCGAGCCAAACTAAAGATCACCAATCTAGACAAAGTTAACTGAGTAGAGACACTACCGAGTGACAACATACATAACATAGTATTTACTAAGTGGAATAGGGGCTACATACAAGTTCAATTTGACAAAAAAATTGATGTAGAAAGATCATACTGAGTGGGAAACATTATTTACAAAGTTCAAGGTAAAGATTTGAAAAGATTTCTTGAAGAATGTCATTTGATTGTTTTATGATCTCAAGGCAGAAAAGGTCAGTGAAAATATAGTAAGGAAAAGTATGGAACAAAAATTATTCTAGATCATTGATTTTGATCAATGATACATTCTAGAGAGTTCCTGAATCCTAATTAGGTCAAAGATCGAAGAGGTAAAAAGTAACTATAAAAGGACCTAACTAGAACATATTTATGTTGTTGTTGAGAGGAGTTTAGAAGTAAGAAATAAACATTTATTATAGAGGATAGTATTGAGTATATCAAAGGTCATAGATTCAAGCAGTGAAAAGAGGAATAAAAAATCAATCACAACAAGGTAATAAATAGTTGTGCATAAGAGAGATTTGATCAAGCAAAGTAAGTTGATATTATACAAATCATTTATTGTACATTCCAATCTTTGTAGTAGTCTAAATCCTTGAAGAAGATAGACCTAATAGTCTCTTATGAAAATCTCTTACTTGAGCACACACTTAGAATAAATCTTAGTAGATCTAGTTGTATACTCCTAACAAAGTAAGTCATTGGAAGTGGCAAAAAAATTGTAGCTCTAACAAGGCATCCTCTTACTGCAATAGTGATGGATTTGTGGGTACCATCCCCAGCACAGTTTTCCCTCCGACTATGGGTTTCAGCATGACCAAATAGTTTTGTTATATGTTATGAGTTCATACTTATATTTACATGGTTGATGCAATTTGATTAGTTAAGTTATTTTCATTTACAAATTATTGTGGTTATTGTTATGTGATTACCAAGTTATAGAAGTGAAAAGGAATTACCAAATTTGTTTTAAGGTTGAAAGTTTGAGAGGTATCAGAGAGGGAGATATTCCATGTATGACTCCCTTATGGGAGAATTTTACTTAAAACCAATTACTCAAAAATTATCTATTGGGTTTTAATAATTTTCCCTCAAAAATTATCCAGTGAGTTTTCATTATTTTTTCCTTCAAAACAATTTTATCACTTTTCCTTAAGATCAATTATGTATTCTCTAATCCATGTCTCGAATTTTATGTTTAGTTTTGATCAAATTTTCACCTCAAATATTGTATTTGCTTTTGATTGAATTTTCATCTCTAAAATTATGTTTGATTTTGGTCAATTTTTCTCCTCATAAGTTGTTTCTAGTTCTACAATTTGTGAAGTCTACATGGGATTTTATTACATGTATTCATGTTTTAGGGTTTTCACCATTTTTCCCCAAAAAATAATATTTATAACACTTTGCATCATAGCTTCTTTTTATTTTTATTTTGGAGTGTCCTCATCTTTAAAAGTTTGGAGGGTTTGTTGATTTGTCCTCAAAATTGCGGTAGCTATTCTCAATGAGTTTCTTTGTCTATAAGAAAGGGCATCTAGGTTATTCAACATCAAATTGGATGTTTCATGATGGTTTTTGGTTAGAACTTTTGCAGGGAGGGTTGGTGGCAGACTCATCTTAGTGGCTAAGTCAGTGGCAGGCTCTTGCATCTTGTCGTAAACCATTCTCAAGAAGTAGAAAACCTTCTCTATTTATTTTTAGGCTACTCTTGGTTATTGACATCATGTCGATCCAGTGAGGGTCTCAACAACGTCAGATTATTTTGAAGGATTTGTACCAACAAGACATGTATTAGCTTCTGCAAGGTACTTGATAGAATGACCATTAAATGAGGTTATTAGAATATTTTTAGTATCCTAGTAGAATATTTTTACTATCATGGATTCTTACTATATTTAGCTTATTCTTCTAGAACTTAGTTAGTGGTCATTTAGGATTTCTTTTGATATCTCTTAATCAATTCTATTTTTAGATGTTGTCTTTATTTAGATAACTTCACTTTTTATTGCAACTATAAACTCTATTTAAGAGTATATTGTTAATACAATTAATTTTGTTTTTTAAAGTTCAAAAATTTATTAAAACCCAACAAATAATTATGAAAAATCAACAAATACTTATTAAAACCCAATAGATAATTTTTGAAGAGAATTATTAAAAACCAAAAAGATATTGTTTTAGGGAAAATTTATTATTTAAACCCTTCCATAAGGGAGCCATACCCAAAATGATGCTTGCTATGATACCATAAAGAACAGTTCTATTATCCAACATCAAGTTGAATATTTTATAACTAACTCTAGTCAAAGGTTTCATAGATTCTGGGACAGTTAGTGGCAAACTCATCATAGTAGCAGACTCAATGGTAGGCTCTAGTTTCTTGTTGTAGAGCATTCTAAAGGAGACAAGCTTTTTTATTTTCTCTAGGCTACTCTTGGTCATTAATATTCTACAGATCCAAGGAAGGTCTCAAATATTCTGAATGGCTTATGACCACAAGATATATGCAATCTTCTACAAAGTAGTTGATAGAATGACCACTAGGAGAGAGCATTAGAATATTCTTGGTATCCTAGGTTCTTTCTATAGGTTTAGCATGTTCCTCTACAATCCTAGTTAATGGTCATTTAGGCTTGCTTTTTAGATCTCTTTATCAATTGTACTTTTAGAAAACATCTTTGTTTAGGCAACTTTTATTTTTACTTAACACTTTTTATAGCATCTATAAACTCTATTTAAGAGTGTGTATCGTTAATGTTGAGGGATAGGATCATTGCAAATGTAGTAACATTGCCTTATAGATGTGTGTTTCTAATGTAGATTGAATGTTATATAAATATAGAGACATGTCTCTACAGTTATTTATAAATTAATCATCAATTAGATAATATATAACACATATGTGTGTGTGTGTGTGTGTGTGTGTGTGTGTGTGTGTGTGTGTGTGTGTGTGTGTGAGAGAGAGAGAGAGAGAGAGAGAGAGAGAGAGAGATTCTCTAATTGATGATTAACCAATAACCCCATAGAAGGATTATCTCTAGAGGTCAACTCAATCTGACTAAAGCTACAACATTAACACTTCCTCTTAGCTAGGGAGGATTGTTATAGAGTTCACATTATTCTCTCAATCATATAGAGAGATATCATCTCAACATGATATTCTTGGAATGACATATTTAAGGATATCAACATATATTCATCAACTTAGATGTTATCTTTTGACATCATCTCAAGTATGATTCAACAAGAAATATCAATCATATGATATTCATCATACTTATATTCTCTTGGTATGCACATTGGCATCATGTTCATGATGTCTACCAAAAGAAAATGTTATATCCTAGAAGGATATGGGTTATCTGATCTCTGACACACTCTAGGATAATAAATGAATGTATTTTATCAAATAACAATCGTAATCTCAAGGAAAACAACTTAATGTAGCCTCCATTATGAAAAGTATCATGATCTTTGACACACTCTGAGACTTCAACTTAATGTATTATATCATGATATGTTCGTTATCATGATCTTTGAGACATTCCGGGACAACAATTTAATGTAGTATGTCATGATAATAGAGCAAGAACACAAGAACAAAAATTGTAGTATCATGATCTTTAACATTCTCTGGGACATCAACTCAATGTAGTATGTCATAATATGTTCATTATCATGATCTCTAACACATTCTAGGACATCGACTTATTGCAGTCCATCATGATAATAAGTCAAGCCATTGTTAAGATCAATACAATAGTGACCTCACAAATACATCAATAAAAGATCATCACCTTTCATGACATAATCCACATATAAAAAATAGTAACTCTGATGATATCCACCATGAATCAAGTCAAAGGGTGGATACATCATACTGCTCGTAGGGAGTAGAACAAGGACTTTCACCTCAAGCTTCTCTCTCACAAAGAAGAATGTATTACAAAGAATTTCACCTCAAACTTTTCCCTCTCAATCTATTGACTTTTTTTTTTAAGTCAAGGTTGCTTTTGATGAAATGTTAGACTCCCTCTAAATTTGATATCAACCTTCTAAACTGCTCGTACAAGGTTGTCTTCAATGAAGTGTCAGACTCCCTCTAAATATGGTATCATCCTTCTAATCTCTTGGCAACAAGTTGTGTCACACTCACCTAGTTCAAAAAGTGTCTTGATAGTATAAGGCCTTCCAACCTACATGCATTATCATTGGAGAATGTTGATGTTTGGTAGCTCCTGTCAGATAAACCTATATATATTTATATATGAGATATAATTTATATATATAAGTTTATGTATGTATGTATGTATGCATGTAAAATATACCAATGATTAATTTTTTATTATATTAATTATCACTAATGAATAGACATGGCCCATTCATGGGAAATGTATTTTCATGGCTTGTTCTCAATTTAAATAAGAGGTCACTACCATTTAGAAAATACATACCAAAGACAATGGTAGTGCTTAGTACATTTGTAATGATCCTCAGAAAAACCAACGTGTTATCAGAGGCAAACTACAAATAACATAGAGTTCTACAAAAGCGGCTCCAAGCTTTCTAAGGCTGGTTTGAAATAATGGCAAGTAATATAAAAAATATAATAAGAACTAGAGTTAGTTTCTTTACACATTTTCTACAAAGTGCTAGAATCTTTTGTTGTTTCAGAGCATTTTAAACAATTTGGTACAATATGGTATGTTATATTAAACATTGTAAGCTTTGCTACAACATGGTCTGATGCATGGGATTTTCCTAGCTTGATTGAGGATGAATCAATTTCAATAGCAAAATAATTTTTGTGTTTAAGTGCATCTAAAATTTGGCTCATACCTAATACAATGTGTGGAGGGATTTTAACGCATCTTGCAAAGCAATTTGATTTCGATGTTTATAGGAATTCAAAACTGTAGACAATTGAATGTGAAGGGTAGTTTTGTAAAATCAATGCTAGTTGCATCATTAGAAGTTGTGTTTCAACGTAGAAAGTTTTGAAAGTAATTCATTCCCTGGTATTAGATATGAACAATGAGTGTCTACACAACATTCACATCAATGACTAATAAGGATATCGCTATTTGCTAAAAAGTATATCGAGTCAAGTTACAATGACTATGATTAATATCATGTGGGAACACTATGTTCAGGTTAAACATATAATATAGAATAAAACAATAGAGACACATCCCTCTGAGTATCTGATAATTGTCTATTAAATATGACTTAGCAATTATGTTACCCAACCGATGTCACGGCTACATTCCAAATTTAGAAGCAACGATTAACGATGTTTGTGATTAAGAAACTAGACCTGAATTAGTTCACCAACAGATACAATGCTAACAAATGTTATGAGTGTCCCTATATCTAAGTCAAAAAATAACCAATGGTGAAATTAGTAAGTGAAATAAAAGCAAGGGACCATGAAAATAAGTCCAAGTAAAAGTACTTACATGGATTTAATAAACATCAAATAAAGTGTGGAGTGTAATGAGCAATATATAAACATCTCCACATCTTCAAAAAGAGACCCCATGTGAACACCATCAAAGTAGGGGTAGGAACCACTATTCATACATTTATGTGGTAATGTCAACCGCTAGATGGGGAGTTAGTGTAATATATGAGAGAGATCTTAGGCAATGGAGATGTAAGGACATAGAGGATAACATTGGAAAGAAATGGCATTAGCCACCCATTATAAGTAATACAAAATATAAGAAGGTGGGAATACAACAAGTCTAATTTAAGTTATCAAGGAACACGACTATAAGGGGATAAATGCATCTTGCATCAACCCATTAAGGTACATATAAAGATATGGTTTTAGGAATTTTACTATATATCCATTTCTATATCATATGAGATATTATAGTTGAGAGTATATATGTTCAATAACATATAATGTGCTTTGTATAGAATATTGTGAAATAGGATAGTTACATATATAAATATCTATTTGTATACATGTATTTATTTTTATAAATATATTCAAAAATAATATTTGATAATTTGATTCATTATGAGAGTACAAAAGTTAAAGGTGAAGTTTAGTGTTATGTTATGAATGAAATTAAGTATTATGTTATCTTAATTTCATTATTGAAAATATAAAATAAAGAGTTATGTTACAATTATTTATGTTATATTGTTAGTAATAGGCATGAGTTAAATTACTAACATCTTGATTAATCTCAACATTATATTAGAGCAATTAATCTCAGCATTCTATAAGAGCTATTTTCCTTGATCTTCTTCGAGAATGTTACTGCAAGAAAAGGGAGATTGATTTCAGAGTCTGAGGGAGTTCAACACTTCTTCAAAGGTAAAGGAGCTTAGAAGATTGATGTTCAGAGGAAGTCTAACACATTCGTTTGAAGGAGCAAAAAGAGGATAGGGTTCAATCAATCTTTGGTGATCTCAATCATATTGATTCAAGGGAGTAAACCATTTTGAGATGGATTCTCCAATGATCAATAAATTGTAATAGTCAAGAGGATTGTGATTCATGAATATACATTGTAACTATATGATTTGAATGGGCTTACCCCCTATGTACATCATGAGGAAGTGACAACTTCCAAATGATGTTGGTTGTATTTGCAAAAGTTATTGAAAGTTGACGATCTTACAATAACATAATTTTCTATTATGATGGATATCTTATGATGTCTATGCAAATCATTATACATTATACCTTGCATGGTGGATGTTTATATGGTAAGAATTATGAGAATGTGTGCGCGCATACCTTATAAACACTTTTTGAGTATATGGTGAATGTTATGCAAATTTATGTTTTAGAGGCCATTACACAAAGTATGTAGTGAATAGATCATATGGCTTGATATTTTGGAGGCCATTACTCATAGTACTTGGTGAATATCTTGCATCTTGACATTCTGAAGACCATTACTCAAAGAGTATTTGGTGAATATCATATGTTGATATTATGCAAATCAATACTCAAATGTGATATCAAAATGGTGAATATCATATGTTGATATTACGCAGATCATTACATTATTGAGTACATGGTGAGTATCAAGTGTTGATACTCAGGAGACCATTACTCAGAGTATCGAGTGAATATTATATATTCTGAAGACCAATACTCATGATATCAAATATGATATGAAAATGTTAGATATATTTTCATCAAAGATATCCTTAATCTTGCTAACTTGATATTACTTTGAGATAATACATGTGTTTATCCTCCCTTGCTAAGAGGGAGTGTTTATGTTTGGTAGCTTCTGTCAGATAAACTTTTATATATATATATATATATATATATATAAGTTTATTGTTATTTGAGAGAAATGTGTGTGTGTGTGTGCATATATATATATATATATATATATATATATATATATATATATATATATATATATAAATTTAACAATGATTAAATTTTTATTTTATTAATTATCTAACTAATGAATAGACATGTCTCATTCATGGGAAATGTCTCTTCATGGTCTCTTCATGGCTTGTTCTAAATTTAAATAAGAGGTTTCTACCATTTGAAAAACACATAAAGACAACGACAATGCTTAGTACATTTGCAACGATCCTAAAAAAAATCAATAGAGAATCCATCTCAACACAGTCTACTCAATTTGAGTCAATATGATCAAAATCACCAAAAGTTTGAGTGAAGCATATCTTCTATCTACTCCCTCTCTTTGTCTAAGGTTGCCCTAATGAATTGTCATGCTCTCTCTTGATATAGAAATTTGCCTCAAGAGCCTCACTTTATCTAGATGATCATTAAATGTCTAAAGAACTTGTCATCAAAACTTCTTTGAGTTCTGCACAATATTTGGTAGCATGTGTAAAGTATTGATGTAACTTTCTTTTCCTTCAAGAGTATCCCCATGTACACAAAGGAAAAGATCATGAAAAATAACTCTTCAAAGTATATATGGAAATACAAATAAGAGAGAGACTTCAATGGGTAGTTAAAGGTAACACTCAATGATTAAAAAAAATACATATCTACACATGAAGGTCTATAGACATTAAATGAGAAATTGCCTTCTTAGATTATTTGAGAATGGAACATCTCCCTCTAAAGATGGTTCAAGTGGGAATAGAACCTTTGTTATTATTCCCCCCAACAATGTAAGATTTCCACTCTTATATCGTTGAACAATTTCGCATCATATACAAAATGGAAAACTTCTTTTGTAGATTTGATAAAAGTATCAAACTTCTTTCATGTTTAATGGATCTCATAACCTATTTGCATACCAATTGTCTCCACTTTCACAATTACATGAACTTTCAAATAAAATTATATGATTGTAGAAAGGTATGATATTTATGCCAACATCTTTGTTTTATTGCAGCCATAAATATTAAACTTTTTTGCTTGAAAATGAATCATGAATTATCTCTATGTCATTGACTTCTCGGAGAATGTTCTCAAATAAATGGTCCTGCACTTGAAAGAGATGCTTGGTTTCATTATCCTATCCACAAATTTTATTCATGCTCACTTATTTTAGCATGTGCATATTAAGATGCATTCTTGTGGCTAGGATATGAAAATTGATGAGTTGGAGAGAGACGCAAGTGCAAATGTCATGTCATCTTTGGCATATTTCTTATAATCTTTAAGTTCGTGAATTATTTGCCCCATGACATAGTTTTCCAGCAGGTGATAAACTAAATGGTAGTGACTACTATTTTAATAGACACATCAAAATGTATGGGAGATCCATTTTTAATAGGCCACTCTTAAACATCACACACTAAGGCAAAAATTAAGTTTGAAAAAATAAATCAATTTTGACTATTTAACACTTTTAGTTTAGAAATGAAGCTTTGTGTGTGATGTTTAAGTCATCCACTTGTGATATGTATGATTTCTTTTGAGACTTATATTATCCTCTGTGATGAATATATTATCTTCTATATTTGTAGCATCTCTCTTCTGCGATATATTCTGTTATGTCTGTTATTGACTTCCTATCATTTCTTTGTCTTCAGTCATACTTAATTTGTGTATTATGTTCCATGTATCACATTACCAATCTTCAATGGACTTCTTACGCTATTTAGTTTGGAGATGAACTCAATGTCGAAGGTCTTCTCGCACAATCTCCATGCATCAAATGGAAATGTAAATCACCTCAGCCACTATTAATTTCAATTTCTCTGTTAACACAAGGTTTTATGTTCTTCATGTTACTAATGGATGGAGAACGATGATATTCGATGATATTTCTCCATGTCTCCCTGATCAGGATACGATAATTTATTGACATGGCCTCTGCACCAACTTCACTATTGCATGATCGACATTCCCTTTATTTGCATTGTTATTTAATTTAGATTAGCGTCCGCTTCTTGGCATGCAAATGAATATTTTCTGTAAGCATTAACACCACTCTGCTGCCTACTACGTAATGAGATGACTTTATGCATTTTAACTATTGCAGAAAGAACAAAATAACATTGCCGTGCTGGAAAATGCCAATCATTTATGCACTATAAAGCTTCTACCGGAATTGGCTGCAATTAATCTTTGGTCCATTCGAATGCCCAACTAAGGTGTTTGGTTTGAAGATTATGGTCCCCTAATTTTATACTTCCACATGCCAATTTGATAAAGCATCTTAAGTAACTGCTTCTGCAATCCTTGATATTTTCTCCTGGCCACTAAACAGTCTTGAAATTGACTCCACTAATATTAATATAAGGCCCGATGAGATTATAGATGTCAACTTGTAAATATAATTCCCAGCGATTTTTGAAAAGGGTTGATAATGTGGTTTTTTAAAAAAATGTTCTCTTATTTCCACCAAGGGTTATGAATATAGTTTGCACCCTATCATCTCGCACATAAAAATTAAGGCAATAATATTTATCAAATATTATCAATGCATTGAACCTTTCACTTCACTTGCACATAACATAATAATAGTAAACCATTTCTCTCAATAAGGTATATAAAATATTACATTCAACAAAAAAACGTGATTCTTCAATGTTAACCCGACATTTTATGAATATTTTAACTCTGCAAACTTTGTCTCTGAGTAAACTCCACAAAATGGCAGCATCGGTTTTACTGCAACCTTCGCTACTTGAAGAAACTATAAAACTGAATTGAATTGCACCATTCTCGGTGATGTAGGATCTCTGTAGGATGTTTCTATTTAATGCAACGTGGGTAATGATATAAATACACTGGATTATATGCCTCGATGGGTTGGGCCACTAAAGACTGCCATCTCTTCTTTATAAAATCTTTTCGATTTCCTTTTGTCTATCGATTTTGTGGTCTTCCTGTCCAATTAGTGATTCCTCCTTTAGATATCATGGTAAATGTAGTGGAAAGAGCTCTTACACACTCATTTCTTTATATTCATTTGCAGCTTGGCTTGATATCATGTTGAAGGACAGGGTCACTACAAATGTAGTAACACTACCATATTTCTGTGTGTTTCAAATAGAGATTGAATGTTATATAAGTATGTATAGAAGAGACATGTCTAGTGAAGGACATGTCTCTATGATAATTTATAAATTAACAAGAGTTCCGAGAGAGCTTGAGTCCCTGCCTAGTGCAAATTAAACTTAAAGGAAGCAAGATAAAAATAATTCGTGTGTGACTTTGTGTTTGAGCAAATGCTTTTGTCATGGTTTACACATTGTAGAACACATTGAAGCCCTCAAGTACTACTAATTTTATTCCCTTGCAATTAATTTAGATGTCCATGACCCGTGGATTAATACATATGTTGTCATCCTCATTATCATATGTATAAAAAGTAGCTCAACGAACACCCAGTGAATCAACTCTCTTTAATATATTTAAAAAGAGTATATGAATATTCTATCTATTCAAAAAACATTAAAAATCAATATCAAACATAATAATTAAGTAAATTATCATTAATCTCATCAACTTAAAACTTCACTTCAATTCTATTTAAATAAATACATATTCAAGTTTAAATAATTATCAAATTGAATTGGATATTCAACAAAATGGTGTTGTTTATACTTACATTTTAAAAATGGTGTTGTTTATACTTACATTTTAAATAATTACTAGTATTTGAATAAAATATTGAATGCATTTGTATACAAAAATTTTAAATAAAAGTTTTTAAATTGAATGATGATGTTTTTTTTAATATGAACTATAAAATAGTTATTGTAATGTTTCAGATATATTATAATTTAATGTTTAATTTTTAGTTTAATGAGAATTAAATAAAAACAATTTATTTTAGAATTTTAAAATGATCATTATAATATTCAAATCAGATCTATAAATATTTTCATCTATTTAAATAAAGAATAATAAAACTAGCTTATATATATTTTACATATATATAAAATAAGCCGAGAGATATCCCTCTCGAGGCGCCAGTGCATATTTATTGAGTCTAAGAGGTGTGAGAAAATGATTCGAGACTCTTGATCTGCCTCATTTTTACTTCCATTTCCTCTCTGTAATTTTCATGATTTTAATTATAATTATATTTAATCTATTTCTATTTTATTTTTCTTACATGTAAATGAACGTCAATTTTTTTTCAAAATGAAAAATGCTTACATTGAAGATCGCTGCCACTGTAGAAAGCCTCTCGGCTTAATAATAAAATATCAATATTTAAACATAAATAAATAATAATCATCATTATTATCTCATCTATAAGCTAGTCCCTTTTATGAAAATAAATATTAAAATGTAAACCAACAAAACAATATTAAAAATAGGTTCTTCCAAAATTAGCACCTATTACTTTTACACTGACAAGGTCTCCTGGGACAGGTTATTCGAGTTTTCTACAAATATTAAATACGTTTTGGCTTGTTTTTCTTAGCTTTTTAAATTCAGAAAAATGTAATATATCCCTACAAAAATTGCCTTTAACCAATTGGAAAAAAGAATTATTCTATCATAATTCATATTAAAAATCGAACCTTTAAAATCTCCAAATGTAACAATAGTTTTTCATTAGAGAAATTAATTACAATCTAGATGAGGGGTCTATGAGGAACATTAGTGCAGGGACTAATAATAATGTATACATTTAAGTGCAATGAGAGATTGTAATATAAGAAGGGATAACAATGATCTTGAAAAGAACATATAGTAAGTGCTTAGTTTTAAGACAATACAATAATAATAATAAAATCATTTTTTACAAACTAAAATTGTCTCAAAAATACAATAAAAAATTGCATTCCACAATGGTCACTTAAAACACATTATAGATAACAATAATTTCACAATAAAAAACAACTAATAATCAACTTTTAAATTGTTTTATATTTAAAACATTTAGCTAAAAGATTCCATATAAAATATCATACTCAAAAATACATAAATAAATAAATAAAATTAAACTAATAATAAAAATTTATTGAATTTGGTGTTTTGTTGAAAGCAAAGCAATAGCCATGTAGTCGGTATACCGACACCTGCAAACTTCAAAAAATTAATTAACGAAACTACTGCATGCAGAAGTGTTAGATAGGAAAAACAAATACAACAGAATGAATTTAATATACCAAAACCAAGTCGGTTGATATAGGCAAACGAACGTACGAAATTAAAATTAGCACAAGGAGTTGGGAAGTACAATAACATTAAAAAACACAATAAATGGCCTCACCCGTACCTTCACAATGCCGATTTATTTCCTCTTTTTTTAAACAATTAAACCACTGGAAAACTCACTCGACAAATAGGAAACCAAGAAAAATTGAAATAAAATAGAAATAAATGTAATTAAAATACTCTATACCATTCGATATCTTCATTTTTCCTATGTGTGAGCAAATCTGAAAGCACGATTAATAGTTTATATTTCAGATGAAAACAATAGTCTCTTCCTTTTAAAAGGCAGGGACTAATAATCAATTAGAATATATATATATATATATATATATATATATATAGGAGGGTTTGTCTAATTGATGATTAACCAAAAACTATAGAATGATTATCTCTAAGTCAATTCAATCTTACTGAAGCTACAACATTAACAATTACTACAATCATATTCATTTTTTAAAGTTTTATGGTATTAGAGAAAGTTTTCTAGAAGATTATTTTATGAAAAACTTATGAAGACAAATAAATTACAATTTCATGGTATCATAAAACCAAGAAAAGTTGTATAGAAGACATGGATTGCAACACAGAGCATAAAAAATATTAGTTGTCTACTTTTTGTTTGTATGTTTCATTATGATTTGTTGGTAGTGTTCTTTTTCACCCCCCTTTGATAATCCGTGTTCATTAAGCAAGCCTATCCAACCTATTGTGGTGCTAGACTAGTTCCTAATCGTCGATCTAGTGAAGTCTTTTTGAAGAAGCCATGGAGTTATGATCTTCCTTAAATCATTGATTTCTTGCCAATATGTATTAACGATTGCTCGGTTGAAGGTTCCTACTAGCTTGAAAGCTCCAACTGCTAGTTGTTAGTTTAGGATATTAGGCGACCAAGCGACCGGTGGGTCCCAAGTCATATTGTAAGTCCATTGTAAGCATTTTTTTATCCTTTGTCACGTTGGTCTTTTCGCCTTGTGTTTGCATCTTGGCATGAAAAGTTGCAGTTTTTCAAATTGGAATGATTATTAATTAAATGCACTTCTTGTCTAAAGTTAATATATCTTTTGTGTGGGAGGTATCATTCTTTAATGCCTTCACTATGCTATTTTCTCTAGATGCTTTCTCGACATGCAATCTGCAATTCAGAGTCAGATAGCCAAAGTAAAGGATACTGAGACAGAGTATGGAGATTTTAATAAGTTTGTGGAGAAGTATCAGAGCAATAGAGACTCAAATTCTTAGGAATACTTGCTCTTTCAGAGTGGTCTAGTACATGCACCTGGTTTTCCTTCTGCTATGTCATGTCATGAGATGGTAATTGCATGTACAAAGTTTTATCATCCCATTACGAGGGAAATTCAAACATCTTATGGGAAAGTACTAGAAAAAATGATTAAAAAAGCATTATCAAGGCTCTGGGCATTTCTAGTGATCGAGCACTGAAAAGGCTTTCCGTTGAAATCAGACACAATTATTTCAAAGCTCATGAAGATTTATGTCTTAATAGTGTCGCCTAGACTTTTCTCAAGTCAGAGAGACAAGGTAAGTCCCAACTACCTAGCAAACTGAAGAAGTCTCATTTCAAATAACCCATTGCAATATAATTACCTTGTTGCATCGAGTAGTCAAGAACCCTAATTCTAAGAGCGTTGAATTTTGGATGTTAAAGTTTATTTTGACCATTTGTGGGAAAAATAGGTTACGTATATTGGGTTGGTCTTATGATTTCTCTTATTCATGCTCAACTGAGGGACTTGTCCCAAAAGACAATGTTTCAATTTTCCTATATGTTTTGTGTATCATCGTTAATCATAGAAGCTTATGGGAAGGTTTAACCCCACAACCCATACAGTCTATTTGAGCCCCTATTTACAAATTGTTTCCTCAACTCACTACAGTTAAGGGCAACCAAGACTTTGCCTAGGTGAATGGTGTTTTTTTTCATTGAGCTAGTCAAAGAGTTAGAAGGAAAACCCTATATGAGATCTCAAGAAGTTGTGGATTTTGTCTTGGGGTTTGGCGGTGTAATCACTCAATTCAGACGATTCATATATCAAAGAATAAGGAGTTCTAAGAAGGAACCCCTACGACTTCCTAGGTATCCCTCAGATCTTCGTGTGTTTATGGAGGTATGCCACCAAATGGTTGTGGTGAATGTGAAATACTCTAGCATCGCAAAGAAAGGTTTCACTTTCCCTATTTCTTTGTCTTCTTATTTATGTTAAACCGCAATTGTTGCTAAAAGTATTGAGAAAATCTTGGAGGGCTACCATTTTCCCACTCTACCTATAAGAACGTAGTTTGATAGAAAGGGTTTTGCTAGAATGAATTTATATGGTGCTTGAACTTATATACACAAACCCACATTAGAGGATTTCTGGGCAAATTGCACTAATGAGATGGAAATTAGTAGGAGGAATTTTACTAGGCTCACTCTATGTCAAATTTGATCCTTCAGGGTCAATTTGAACATCTCTGTCAGAGCATGGGAAGAAGACATCATTGTTGACCCTAAATTCCAAGAGCTGAAGGATAAAGGTATTCCTAGGATAGACTAGAATGAGCCAGAAGTCTTTTATTTCGAAACACAGACAACTTCTATAAACAAAAGAACAATGGATTGGTTGGAGAAAAAATGGAGAAAGAAGGTTGCACATGTTGATGAGGAAGCACCTATTGGTCCTTTAGTCCAAGGTGAGACTTTTGCTACTCCTATTGTGATTGATGAGAATATGATGTTTGAATCAACTAAAGGACACACAAAGCATAGGAGATGGGGAGTAGCTAGATAAAAATATAGTTGGAATTAAAAGTGTGTGAACTAGAAGAAGAGAGTAATCTTGCAAACCAAAAGGAAAGTGATGATGACCCTAATGTAGTGTACCAATAGATTATGCAGGATATCACCATAACATCCATAATGGAAATCCCTTCTTCTCCTACACGTTCTACCCCTATGACCCTCCCATCTTCATTAAGAGCAGGCAATACCAGAACCAGTCTTACCTCTCATGTTTGGTTGATTCGAGGAAGAGAAGAGGAGGAAAGTCACCCAAGTGTCAATGAAGTAGACATTGTCACCCTACACTTTCAAAGTTCAAAAAATCCTAAAAGGGTTAAAAGAATGTCCAAGGTTGTTGTCGATGCAAATATGGATGTCATCGTAGAAGCCAACTGTAATGTTTTAGTGTTGATATGGGACCTGCCAACCTAGATAGTAAAGCCTACCCTACAAATTTATATGTTAAGGCTCTGACTGAAAAGGCTCAAGAATTGGAGAAGAAGAACCATGAGTTCCAAGAACATCTAGCACAAATTCAGCCTTATAAAAAAAGAATTGGTGACTTCTTTTTAAACTCTCTCAAAGTAGAAGCCTCTACCTCCACTCAAGTTTTCCTTGACAAAGCTCCTTGATCTATTCAAAGATGAAATTGCTAAAATTCAAGCCTTAGCAGAATGGGTAGAACATATGCGGGAATAGAGCATAATATGCCTAACTTCTCTCAGGAACCTATACATAAGCATTACAAGAAATAGACAAGCTCTAATTCTGGAACAACAAAAGACAAAGGAAGAACAAAGTAGCTGGTATGTTCTAGCTAAAAACCTTGAGAGCCTGCTAGAATTGAAGCTCGCAATGTTGGCAATTGAGAAAATAGTAGACAATGCCACTGAAATCAAGCCCTCATAGTTGTACTTTAGTAAATTGAAGCTTTCCCTATACAATGATGTTATTGGTTGCCTCGGTCACACCCTTGATAAATATGCCCATCATTCAGTTGACATTAGAAGTGACTTCAATTCTTTGGATATGGACTTCATTGATGAGTTTGAGGAAAAGGTTGTTGAAATGGAAGAAAAAACAATACAAAGAGTTGTTGTCCAAGAAGATTAGTACATAATGGCGACATAGAAGTGTTGGATAGACTCAACAACTCACATTCTATCCTCAAAGTTCTGAAGTCCACAAACATGATTGCTCATGAAGAAGTCAGGGACATAGAGAAGGAACTTGCTAGATGGAGAACCAAATTGCAAGCATTATTGTTCCCAACTATGACACATCAAGTTCTATGTCAACAAGTATCTAGAGTATCATTGGAGAGATAGGAAGTCAAAGCAGCAAAGGTAGCTACAGTGGTTAGTGCAACAAGTGTGCAAGGCTCAAAGGACACAGGGTTGGAAACTCTTCGCGAGTTTCATTGTTTTCAGTTTAAAGAACTTTTATTTTCTTTTGAGTATTAAAGGAACTAGTTGTCAATAACAGTTCTTGAAATTGTTACTTTGTGGCGTTTAAGTATGTGGTCTTTGATCTTTTTCAAGATCTTTTGGGTGAACTGTGATCGACTCATTACAACTATTTGAAGTTATGTTTTGTTTCAAGCTTTATGGTGAACGGAAAACTTAAATGTAGTTATCATATTAAAATTCTACATGTTTGATCTTTGAATCAAGTTGTGTGAATTATTTCCATGCGAAAAGATAGCAGTACATGAAGGCATTTAAGTTTCCTTTATCTTTATTTGTGAAATGTGGAACATTCATTTGTTAATGAATTCCTGCTAGATTGATTAAGTGAGTCAATTTATTGTGTTAACCTTAGTCTCTTTTAGGTTGAAAGTTTGCTTTCTCTGTAAATGAATTCTTGTTAGATTGATTGATTAAGTCAAGATCGTCTAACATGTAATCAATCATTCACATATAAATGTTCCACATTTCACAAATAAAGAGAAAGGAAACTTCAATGCATTAATCTACTACTATCTTTTCACATGAAAAGAATTCACACAATTTGATTCAAAGATCAAACATACAGAATTTTAATATGATAAGAGCATTTAAGTTGATGAATTCATTTAGGAAGCCTACTTTATTGCTTTCAAGTTAAAAGCAATCCCTAAAAGTTTCTTATCTTAGCATTAATCATAAGAAGGTAGCTGCCACCTTTTAAATAAGCACAGAATTAGTTGCTAATGGTTATTGCTTGATTAGTTCTGTTGGGTGGATATTTTGCAACCGACAGTTTTGGGTAAAAATTCAATCACAAAATAGGATGACCAGCCACAACGTGTGAGACAGAGTCTCTCCTACCTTAAAGGGAAGGCTCCCCCTTCTCACCATTCCTTGGATCAACTCAAGGTAAGCAAGAAGTTGAGAGATCTTAAACAGGGTGTTACTAATATCCTTTCTTCTTAACTTTCAAGAAAGGATCCACTTCCTCGTAGAACGAATAATGGGCAAGGTAAATTTCTAACTACACTTCTATCAAGAGCTGGAAACAGTGATACCGATAAATCTTCACTAACTCAAAGGCTAGCTAAAACATATCGGTTTGGCTCTAAGTCTGATCGTACTTCTATATGGTAAAAGTTTTACAATTAGGGCACAAAGACTCCTAAAAGTAAGAACAATCTAACTATTTTGCGAATTAAGATGAAAATACAAACCACAGACAAAGCTTCTAGCTGTGGATTTTCACAATTGTTCCTGGTCAAAGCTCGGGCTTCAATTGTTTCTTAACTCTCTATGCTCTTTTATTGAACACACAATAATAACATGAATCAAGAAAATAGGCACAAATTATAGTCAAAGCTTCTAATTTGTTCTATCACAACTGCTTCCAGTCAAAGCTTCGAATCCAATTGCTTCTTTTATTCACTTTTCTCCCAAATTTGTACTACACAATCAAAGTTATGCTTGGACAAATGTGGCAGAGCTTTCTTGCATACAACAAAAGATAATTTTTACAATGAGGGGGCACTCCTTTATATAGGCAAAGAAGTTGAGAAAAAGGGGAGGAAAAAGTGGGAGCAACTCAACCAACTTTGACCAAGTCTAACTACAGAAAATAAAGGGTTACATGCAACTGCATGTGCAACTCGCATTACATCATTTTACATACGTGTAACTCGCATTACATGTAACTACACTTTTTCATGTAATGTGTCTTCTCCAACTACAAACATAAAAGAAGAAGAAAGAAGACGAAAGAGAAAAGAACAATTCTGAAAGGCCTTGTACTTGACGATGCAATCCCAGATGATAATAGGATTGGGAGTTCCTATACCTTGTACTGCTGCATTCACGTTGATAATCATAGTGTTGCGTCTTTTGATAACCTCTAGCTGTCTTTGATGAATTGTCCATTATCATGTGGAAACTTGATGTGATCCATCTTTTCTCGCTCAAGTTGTCGTGAATTCTCCTTTGTAGATCAGCACAAACTGAAGTCTTTGACACTTTGGAAACCTTTTTGACGATGTTTGGATGTACACTCAGAACAATTTTCCATCAACACCTTTAACTCCTTTTTTTTTTAAAGTAAAGTGCTTGGCGCATGGGAATGCGTGTAAATGGAAATTGCTGATTTTCAAAAAGTGACTTGGGCTTTCAAGATGTCACTGCATGAAAAAATGGATTACATGTAAATGCAACATGTAACAGAAGGTGGAGGGTGAAATGAGATGCAAGTATGAGTGAAAGATACACTTTACATGCATATGCGAATGAAGGCTAAGATGGAAAGCATGGAAAGATACGGAAATATGTATTTGCTCATGGAGGTGCGAATGCATATGGAGAGGAGAAAATGACATTTTTTTGACTTTTCAAAAAGTGATTTTTAGTCAAAATTGGACCTTTTAGATGCAATTACACGTAAGACATTTCATGTAATCGTGTCGTGCGAATGGAAATGAAAGGTGAGATGGGTGAAAACAAAAGTGGAAAATGGGATTACATGCATATGTGAATGGTGAATAAGGTGAAAAACATGTAATCGTATTTGTTGGATGAAATGTGAGATGTAATGACATAGAAATGGAATGTGAAAAATGATGACATGATAATGCTTTCGCATGTAGTGAAGGAAAAACAAGTTTTAGGGAAAAAACTTGCAACTTCTCCAAAATGGAGAAAAACCGGCAACAAGCACACAGAACTAAAACAAGAGAAAAACATACCTTTGAAAACAACTCAAAACATGCCAAGATGTAATGCACTCCCAAAGATGAAATTCGAATTTGGAATTTGGAGAAGAACCAAAGACATCAAAATGAAGAAGAAATTCATATTTAAAGAAAAAATGCACATTCTAAGGAAAAGGTTTTCACAAATGGCATCCATCCAACGATTTCAAGCATCAAATTAGCAAGGATAAGCATGAATTAAAACACAAGAAAGAAGAAGTCCACTTACTTGATGAATATGTGCTAAAAATGAAGGAGAAAGAGCTAAAATAGCAAGTTTTATACTCTTAAGACCAATTCTCCCTTAAATCCGAATTTTCAAACAACCTTTTGACTTTTTTCGCACTTGCATGTAATGGACATTCAATGGTCGGATTTGACATGAAAGTGCCAAATAAATGGTCTCCAAAAACAATATCATGCATTTAAAACTTAAAAAAATCCCTTTTGATCAAATGTATGGGCTGAAAATGCAATTTTTTGAACAAAAATATGCCTTTTTTATTCAAAAATCTAGGCCGTTTTTTGCAAAAACGTGACTAAAAAATGCATGTTTTAAAGTCATTTTTGACTTGTGAATGCAAAAACGACTTCCCCAAATGGATACACATGAATCAAAATGCAAAAAAATGGCTTCAAAACACATAAAAGTGGATTAAAACTCCAATTTTCTGGGCATTTTAAGCAAAAACGTGTTTCTCCAAGCAAAAATGATTTGGTGTTTTAACACCAAAATAATGATCCTCAACCGACGTAATCACCTAATGAGGTAAAAATGACTTGATCTCATGAAAAAATATGCCCTAGTTTAAGAGTTTCAAACACATTTTTGGGTGCAATATATTGATTTTTAATGAGGGCAAAATGATCACCTCTCCAAAACATTTTGAATGCAACTGATTTCATCCAAATCCATGGAAAAAATCAAAAGTTATGATCAAAATAAGAGGTTTTTGGAGCAATAACATGTTTTCTTCACATAATAGGACATTTTTATGTTCATTACATATTTTAAAACATGTAGGAAGGCAAAAGAGGACCTTTTAGAGTCCATTACATGTTTTAAAATATGTCTTGAGACATAATCTCACTTTTTGAGACTCATTGCATATTTTAAAATGTGTAAGACTCTAAAATCTCACTTTTTGGAGTCACTTACATATTTTAAAATGTCTCACCTTTTTCGTGCACAAGTATGAAAACTCAACTTTTCATGTCATTGCATCAAAAAGGTCCACTTTTACAAGCTTTTGATGTAATGACTTGAAAAAAGTCCTCAAAATAGGTTTTCATATGCATTAGCATGAAAACTTTCCACTTTTCATAGTTTTTTACATGCATATACACATAAAATGTCCACTTTTAGGCTTTTAAGTTATGCATTTCACTTATTTTTATAAAAATGTCAACAATATGGGTCAAAAATAATATTTATGCATTATATTAATCAATATAAGTCATAAACATTAAGTTAAAGTGACATTTATATAAGTATTTGATTTTAAAATTTAAAATTTAAAAAGTAACTATATAGTTCTATAGTCACTTTAAGTGAAAAATTAAAAAGTAACTCAACTTAAAATTATAACATAAAGTGCACTATAGTCACTTTAAGTTATAAATTTAAATGAAAAGTAACTTCAAAACATAACAAAAAGTGAATAAAATGTTATATTTTCAAAAAGTGAATGTCACAATGAAAATATAACATTATTTTTTTAATTTGTGTTGTTGCACCTAAAATGTCCACTTTTGAGGCACTAAAATGACTATATCTCTTGACTAACAACTCTGATTGACCTCTGGGTTAGATTGAATCGAAGGGAAAAACAAAAAGCATAAGATGAGCGAATTCAAAGGACCAAAAACAAGCAAACACAAACTCAAAAGCAAAGAACGGACTAGGAAGGCTTTAAAAATCAAGCAAAGACTCAACAAAAAGAAAAACAAAAAAGACTTGATAAAGGCCTTCAGTAAAAAGATTCATTGTATCAATTGGTACCGATTGGTTGATCAATAGTAACCAATTAAATAATGAAATAAACTCAGAGAAATGCAAAACTAATTTGAAAAAGTTTTGTACTGTTACCTACATTTTGTGGTGACAAAATGCAGGACAACAAGTTCAATCGTAGTTGCATTTATCATCTTGTTGAGGTGTTAGAAAATAGAGCTACATGATAAATATGTAAACCAACACGATTATGCATTTCATCAGCATATAAGTGAATTTAATTTCATGTCAACAATTTTTCTACTGAAGTGCAAACTAATCATGATCACATTGGGACCTACTGTTGAAAGCACTTAGATAGTTAACCTTATATAACCCTAGCTGTAGGGATATGGTAGGAAGTATATAGAGATGTGAGCAACAGTAACGTGCTAAGCCAATTTTTTTGTATTTTAACAAATGTTTCATAAAATGCCGGCTCACTGTTAATATCCCGACTATTTCATATATTTTTACAAGTAATCGACAAAATGATAATAGAGAGAATTATACACCAACTAATGTTGCATTCACAAGATTTGTGTAGGAATAACAATATTTATTCTACTATGAAACTGGTTATTAAATTAATTTGAAATTCCAATCGAAATCTACTATTTAGCAGTTAGAAGTGCCCACGCACATAACTGGAAAAAAATACAAACTTTGACCTTAAAGTTGAGGTAGATAGCTGATAGAATTTCTTGAAAAACTGAATCAATAAAAAAAACTTGAAGAACTTATATTCAAGTATTAAAATTTACAAAGTTCTGAAGGGACATCACTGACTGCCTATGTAAAGTTGTATGGCCGCCCGCGCCCGCCGCCCCCGAAAAGAACTGTGTTCCACATTGAAAGATATGAATTAACCCCCCATCGGGTGTGGCTGGGATTATAGTTCCCCAAACTCCCCAGATTCAAAGTGATTCACCTCATTATTTCATATGGTTGTCCTTCCCATCTGTAAGGTAGCTTCATAGAATATAGATGGCATGGTAAAAAATAGTCTGGTCTGCCTTTTTCAATGATGTGAGGCAGTATAAATCTCCATTTTCACATTTCTGAAATAATTTGCTATCCAAATATTGCAATCAGCTAAATCATAGAAAATGAATCGTGGATGAATCTATTCATATATCGACTAGGGTAGTTTTTGTCCTCAAAAACCAATCTTTGCCATAGGATTCCTGTCCAAGGACAAGAAAAATGGGAAATTGCTTAATCTCTAAGCTAGGGTTTTGAAAACAAAATGCCAAAAAAAAAAAAAATTTGGTGAGCTCTCATTTTTCATACCCCTTCAATATTTGAGATATCATATTTCATTTCCCTCTCAAAATAACTTTTAATAGTTCTTTGTTATCTTTACATCAGGACCTAGAAAGTCATTTTTAAAAATAAATTGTAAATATTAATAAAATGATTAATAAAATGACTTCTAATGACTTATTTAATTAATTTATTATTGACTTACCACATACCAGTTAATCTCAGGAATTAAGAAAAGCTAAGTGCATCTGTGTAATGTCCCTTCTTTGGGGACATTAGAAATATTAAGAGGGAACAAATTTATAATATTAAATTTGACTATGTAAGCTGGATGTTTATTATTAGAGGTCAAATTAATATTCTTTCTGGTTACAAAAGGACGAGGAGAGATAAGACAAAACCTAGAAAGGAAGTCGAAGGGTCATCATTGCGAGAATAAAAGGAGAAAAGGCTTCTTCCTTTTGCAGGCTTGATTTATTATTTAGTTCAGTTTCCTCTCTTGCGAGAGTCTTAGAAAGCTTCAACTTTCAGCTAGTTGGAGGACATAAACCCTTGTGCTAGCAGGCAATGGATGCAAAACCATTGTCTCGGGAAACATCACTTCAGGTGTTTTAGTAACGCTTACAGGTTCTTATCCTAGCATTCCAATTTGACTGTTAAATCTGTATCTAGGATTGGAATTTTGTTTGGTTATTGTATTGTTGTTGTATAATGCAATAACGTGTTTAGGAGTGTTGAAGAACTACTGGTTTTTATCCTACTGATTTGTAATACATTTTTATATGCTTGAATCTTTAATATCATTATGAGGCAAACGAATTTATTTGGGAAAATACTGGTTTCTTATTGCCGTTCGTATTACATCTGCTTATGCTTGGAATTCTGAATATAAAGCTGAAAGGAACTGGTTATTAATTGGTGAAGAAACTTTTTGGTTCAAACATCGTGTTGTATCCCATTTGCCTATTTCTGAGTTTGAATATTATTATTAAGAAGAAGAAGCTTGTTAAACATTTGTCAGTTGTTGAACTGTATTCATTTGTGTTCGAGACATCTGCAAGGTTTTAGTTCCAGGTAATTTGTTTTAAAAAGAAATCAGCAAATATCCAGGATCGGGATATTACAGTGGTATCAGAGCTGGTCTTCCTGCCATCTTGTGAATTTATATTAGGGCCATGTACCTTGCCATCCTGAAGGGTCAGATTGGCTCCATATAGTATTTGCATACCGGAGTTTTAGCGAAGGTATATTTTCATAACAACTTATCAAAACAAATTCTGGTGTTGCCTGGGTGGGTTCATTTTTCTAAACATACAACAATTAACTAGTGAGAGATAGCGAACTCGACACAGTCTAACTACACACCTTGAATACTGGCCCTGAGTCATCATCTCAGATTCATATCTGCACATTAGAGTTAGAGACATGGTTTCGTCTTCTCCCAGGGCACGAGAAAGAGAGTTTTCCAATCGACTTGGTGCAGAAGGAGAAGCATCCAAATCTCAGTGTATGCCAGTGTTCTTGTCGACGCCCTTACCAGCTCACGGGTCTGTATAACTCTTTACTTACTTCAATATTGTAGTGTAGTGTTTTGTTTATGAATGTGTTAGTTCATCACAAAGAGTTGGATTTTTGCGGGAAAAAGGGACTCTATTTCAAGATAATTTGGTGTCATTATATTCTTAAAGAATGGGTTGAAATGTCACATTAAAGATTTCTCGGTATTTGATATTATCTGTGGTGTATTCTCAAGTTTGGAAGGAAAGAATTCAGTTCTGATGAACTCAATGAGAATCTATATAATACTAGTTACGAGCTCATATTGATGTCAGATTTTGCAGTAAGATTCTCTATCGGTGGACCTGGAAAACTTTGTTCAAGAAGAAACTGTACTCTAAAATATATTTTGTGAATTTCAAAACTGTTGTCGTGATTATACACAGAAGAGTTTCTTTACATACTACAAACGGAGTTGCGTTAAGCAAGGAGAGCGTAAGAAGGTTTGAAAAGCCAGATAGACAGAACCATTGGGATTCTCCTCTTTTCGAGTTAAAGCCAGCAGCAGGAAAAAGAAAAAAAAAAAAAAAAAACCAAGCAGTGTTGTAGGACGACATTGTATTGATAGGAGTTGGGTTCCTTCAAGGGCATCCTCATAACATTACTAGACGTAAAAAAATTGCAGAGAAATGAATCGCCATGATACTGAGACAAACCAGATGTCATAGAAAGGAAGACGACAAATCATGGAGATTGAAACAAATGTTTGAGGAAACACCATATTTAACGTTTGTTATTGGGTGCTAGGATTATTGGAGGCTCATTAGTAAGGAGAAGCCGCAACCCAGGAGTATAAGGTATTAGACATGACCATACGCATGTATAATACATGTTTTTTTTTACATATGTTCTGCAGTATAAGAATCAGTTATAGGAAGGGCAGAACATTGGCACCCCAAGTTAGTCCACTAGCACATTGCGCACAGGGTCACTCTCATTGTAGCGTTGAACAAACAAGAACTAATGGAGAGAGCAGCAAGCGGGATTAAAGAAGATTGCAAGGACTTGGTGGAATGCGGCAGGTATTATCAGGGGTCTTAAGACATTTCACAACTACCACAATCTACACCAACAGACTTCTACAGTAACCCCCCAGAAACAAAATCCACTCGTATGAGCACATTTCGATAAAAAAAATACACCAAAATTGTGAAGTGTATGGTGCATGAGAAAGAATGAGAATCCGTCGTTCTTTGTTACATTTATGAATCAAATAAGTTGCCAATAAGAGTAAAGGTTCACAGACAGGAAATAAAAAGATGCCTGTACTAGGAGTAACGATAGAAGCAAGCGGATGCCAAGACAAATGGAGTATACCCCAGGTGTAACGTCTACTAGGTCAGACGCTCTAGAACTATTGTAAACACATGCGAGTATTTAATAGCATACCTGTAGTCGTTGTGAGGGACGTGGCTGGAAATCTTAATAGTTTGAACCGGGCTACTACAACAACATCTTCAAAATACATTCTGGCATGAGGTTTTAATTAATCGCACTACCCCTGGTATATTTTATTTTGCCAATACTATTGAATTAACATAGACTACAGTATTGCAGCACTACTAATCCAAGGTCGACATCATTCTGAAAAACAGAGAAAACAATCAGAGTCAAGGCCCACATATTTCATCAACCAACAACAAATTTAAGTTAGCGTAGTATACAAAGATTTTAAATTTATTCTCAATGCAAAACTTAGGCGGTTAACTGGGATGTATAAAAATGTCTTAAACAATGCTGGTGTAACTCTGATAGAACGTCTTGGAAGGATTGTTGATCCACATTCAGGGAAGAGGGTGGAAAATTTATACTCTGCAAAATACATACTTGTTTCAGTAGGTGGTCATCCTATTACTCCTCAAATTCCTGGAAAAGAATTTGCTATTAATTCTGATATTGCTCTAGATTTACCTTCACTCCCAGACAAAATTGCCATTATAGGAGCTGGTTTCATTGCCTTGGAATGTGCTAGCATTGTCAATAGATTACGCAATGATGTACATGTTCTCATCTGCCAGAAGAAGGTTTGAGAGGCTTTGATGAGATTAGAGATCTTGTAGCAGAGCAAAGGGCATTGAGAGGAGTTGAGTTTCATTTTGAAGAATCTCCAGAAGCTATAGAAAAACATCAAATGGGTTACGTTGAAAACCACTAAACAATTTGTTGAAGGTTTTTTTTTTTTTTCACATGTTATGTTTGCAACTAATCAAGTTCCAAATACTAAGAAATTGGGGTTAGAAGAGGTTGGAGTAAAACTGGCCAAGAATGGTACCATTGAGGTAGATGAATGCTCAAGGTCATTTGTTGAATCAATCTTGGTTGTTGGTGATGTGACTAATAGGGTAAATTTGACTCTAGCTACCATAATGGAAGGAGGGGCATTTGCTAAATCTATATTTAGCAATGAACCTACGAAACCAAACTACAGATATATACTTTCTACAACTCCAATTGCAACGGGCAGCCTCACTAAAAAAGAATAGGTAGTATATGATGAACGCATGACAAAAACTTCAAGGTTTAGAAGTGGTGAGGCAATGTTTCAAGGTACTTATCAGTCCTTGCGAAGAGAGAATCAAGATGTTGAAGCAATGGAGAAAAGTACTATGAAACCACAAGAGCACTTAACCCAGGATTCAGAATCCGTTATAAGAGCAAAAATACTCAACATTTACAAGGAGTCTCAAAGACTTCCTCCCCGAATTCAGAATGTTTTATCATTCAGTGATTACATGGAGTTTCATCTAGGGCAACAGAATAAGATTGATGTGGCAAAAAGAAAGTATTAGGATTTGTTTCAGGATCTCCTTACAAAAGATCAACACAATAGTATGTATGAAGAATTTTTGGCCGACCAAAATCATCGAATAGAGGGTATTGGAAAAGAACATCAGATAACTACCTTTGATTTACAGCCTTCTCACGAACACGTAAAAGATGTTACACAGGGCACAAGTTTCTTCGTGGGAGATTTGGAGGTTAGCTTTGACAAGCAAGTTGATGAGGTATGTTGCACACAAGGTTATAGAAGGATGGGATCTTGGCTTGATGAACCATATCTCTCTGATGCCCATGACATGAATGTGGAGGAACAATATAAGATAACACTGCAAGACGTTGAACCACTTCAACGGGACAATAATGAAATGCATACCTGAAAGAATCAGCTGAAGGTTAGTAATGACACGGTTGTGGCATTGTTGGTTCGTTGTGACAACATTCACAAATTGGTGGAAGATCTCTACAGGAAGGTTCAAAAGGGAATGGAACCAGATTGGCTTGTTTCTGATTTGCAAGTGATCAAATCAGCTCTGGAAAATATGAAATCGGATTATTTATATTTTCTTTCCGACAAGTATAACATTCTTAAGGTTGCTAAAACACATATTGACCAGCTGAATAAAGAAAGGAATGAGATTAAGGAGCTCAATAAAGAGCTTAAGGAAACACAAGAGGCATTGAATGATGCTTGGATTTCCCTTCAAGAAGTAGAAAATCAGACTAGGATCATGCAGCACTCTCAGGTGCAGGAGGATAGAGAGAGGCAAGAATTCTTCCTAGAGGTAATTGATGAACTGGATAACATTCAACAAACATATGTTTTGGATAATTGCCTCAAGCGATCAAGTGTTGTTTCAGATCATTTTCAGCTTATTGATAATCTCGTGTTTGAAGTAGATGCTGATTAGATTTATGATAATTCTCTCTTTGAGATAAATGAGAACTCTCCTTTTGATTATCATGAAGAAGATGATTCTAATTTCAAGATATGGCATCCTGATACGATTCCTAGCATGGAATATGAGTCACAAGATGGAAATGGTGATTTGACTACGGTTGTGCATCATAGGAACAATCCACTTTGGGTTCCTAATGTCACACCATACAGAAGTTGGCTAGATTATTTACATCAGTGTTTGGATAGCTTTTGGTGCAATTTTGAGGAGAGTTATATGTTGATCATAAGGAATGCTCTTTCAATTTTATTCTTATTCATAGTACCTATGTACTTGAAGATTCTCCAGATTGAAGATAACAGTTTGGTATTTGTTGCACCCACGATGTTACACTCAATTTTTGGGCGACTTGTTTGTTACATCATCTATTTAGGTCAAGTTGTCATCATCTACTGGATCATGCATAGTTCACTGTTACATTTCTATCTTATCATATCGGTTGGTTACGACAATAGGGTTTGGGATCCAGGTGCAAAGTTTTTTCAAAGAGTAATACGGGATCCAAAAATTCGGTTGATAGGTATTTTACAGAGTGGTACCGTGCTTCACAGTTTGACCAGGTTTGTTGTCAGTTTGGGCTATTGGATTAACTACAGATTTATATGGGATCCTGGTACATATTGCTTGAGGGGCAAGCAATCTCAAGGAGGGGAGATTTGTAATGTCCCTTCTTTGGGGACATTAGAAATATTAAGAGGGAACGAATTTATAATATTAAATTTGACTATGTAAGCCAGAGGTTTATTATTAGAGGTCAAATTAATATTCTTTGTGATCACAAAAGAACAAGGAGAGATAAGACGAAACCCAGAAAGGAAGTCGAAGGGTCATTGTTGCGAGAATAAAAGGAGAAAAGGCTTCTTCCTTTTGCTGGCTTGATTTATTATTCAATTCAATTTCCTCTCTTGCGAGAGTCTCAGAAAGCCTCAGCTTTCAGCTAATTGGAGGACGTAGCAAGCAATGGACACAAAACCATTGTCTCGAGAAACATCACTTCAGGTGTTTCAGTAGCGCTTACAGGTTCTTATCCTAGCATTCCAATCTGTTAAATCTGTATTTAGGATTGAGATTTTGTTTGGTTATTGTATTGCTCTTGTATAATGCAATAACATGTTTAGGAGTGTTGAAGAACTACTAGTTTTTATCCTACTGATTTGTAATACACTTTTATATGCTTGAGTCTTTAATATCATTCTGAGGCAAACAAATTTATTTGGGAAAATACTAGTTTCTTATTGCTGTTCGTATTACATCTGCTTATGCTTGGAATTCTTAATATAAAGCTGAAAGGAACTGGTTATTAATTGGTGAAGAAACTTTTTGGTTAAAACATCGTATTGTATCCCATTTGCCTATTTCTGAGTTTGAATATTATTATTAAGAAGAAGAAGCTTGTTAAACATTTGTCAGCTGTTGAATTGTATTCGTTTGTGTTCGAGACATCAGCAAGGTTTTAGTTCTGGGTAATTTGTTTTAAAAAGAAATCAGCAAATATCTAGGATCGGGATATTACAATCTGCCAATTGATTAAGCCTGCAAAGGGAACATTACAGCCACCAATTGATGTATATTTGAGATCTGTACTACAATGAAGGGGTACAATGAGATCAAGTGCAAAAGTGTACCATTAGCCATTTGTGGTGTGGAGAGGAACATCAATTTTCCATCTTTTATTAAGTATTAAAGATTGCAGCATCACAAATTAAGAGAATCAAAAATCTCCGATAAGAAGTTTATACCTCTAGAATGGGGGAAAATGAGAATCATCTGAGAGAGAGAGAGAGAGAGAGATTTTGTGCATAACTTTAATCTGCATTATGAGTTAGGTAGCAATTTTACATTCAGAAGGGCTTCCATCTAGGCATCTTATTCAACGGATTGTACAAAACTCAAATTAGAAAAATCAAAAAGCATTGAAGTGGTAGCAAAAAAGAAAATATTGGACATGTTTGGTGCCAGGAAACAAAAAGCATATTTCTTTGCTATATCTCAGCTTGCTTCAATTTACATTCGTCAAAAACAATGTCATAAATGCTTACAAATACCAAAAAACCCAGAAACTGCTGAAGTGAATGCCATCTTTCATTGTGTTAAACATGGCCCTTCATATAGACTTGCACCATATATTTTGAACATTCACTTAAATTCAGGCAATATTTCATCTTCATAATTACAACCCTCCTGCAGCAAGCTGACAAATTCATGGGAATTTTGTATTTTATTTTTTACCACTGGAACCCATCTTCTCCCGAAGATAGTAAAGTTTTGCCCTTCGCACTCTTTTCTTGTCCACAACTTTTATTTGTTTGATATTTGGTGAATAGCTGTGACATCAACAAATAGAATCAAGGACAAGACAAATATCATGTTAGAGCAGATTGTTGAACAAGAATTTTAAAAAGATAAAGAAAACAGCTTTAATCTTCTCAACAGAAACCCAGATCCATAAATACCACAAACATGCAAAATGTATCAGTATTTTAGTTGACAATAGAGTAAAGAAGAAAGAGAATGCTTTTCCCATAAACAGTCAAACTCTTCTAATCTGAAATCAGTTGCAATCTACACACTAAAACTCAATTCTAATGGTGCCATGTGTATGTAGACATTAGTTCTTTAAAATAGCACGGTATAAAAACCTTAAATTACATCTCTGATTCTCGAAGATGTCCTGTCATTAGAGGCAGATTCTCTGTAAGTCATGAAAACAAAAATTGATCCAAAATGAATCACCGAGAGGGTTAAACTTTATAACAGAGAGGAAGTCAAAGGTGAGCTCTAGACCATCTACTTAAGATCAATGACAACACCTTTTGTACAGACAAAGGGTTGTTGTAGAACCTTGATGAGTTCTAGAATAATAGTAGTATCTGCTGAGCAGACAGCGTGATGGGGTTCAAAAGCTCCACTGAGAGCAAATCTGCCATGTTCTTCTCAGCCATAGATTCAGAAAAGTGAAAAAGAAAGTGGCATTGAATAGATATGACCTTACTCGACATGAAACCACCTTTAAGGATGAGCATTACTTCCATGATTGTTGGAAATGATAAATAGAATTATCAATAGAAACATAGACTTGTCTTTTACTGTTCAACATAGGCAGATTTACATTTTCTTTGCTTTGATTCACAGAATATAATACCTGCCTTCACTGAAATTCAGTTTACTCACATTCAAAGAAATGGTAAGGTGATAGCAAACTCCCAGCAAAAATTGGTAATTTGATAGAAAATGCTTGTTGCTAAACATAAATATTCTGCATAACCGAATGTCCTCGATGAAAGCCTAGTGTAACAACAAATTGGTAATTCCTTTACATCTCCAGTTTTACAAGACATGAACAAGTTCCAAATTTTGATATGTAATGAATTTTCTGTCTTGCTTATTGTGTTATTGGATACACATTAATTGTAATCTGTTTACAAGCTCTTCATATTCATCTTGCAAATATGTGGGAGATGCAATCTTTATCAAATAATTGTTTTGATAATTTTCATTTTTCTTCTCAGTACTATATTTGAAGACTCTCTCAGTTCACGGAAGTTGTATGTCAATATCAGTTTTTGGTAAACTTCAGCAATGCTGCCAAAACAATGACAACAATATACAATACAAGATTTTTTTTAAAATTGTCTTTTAACATCAAATAAGCTGATGGAAGTTTGGATGATTTATCAAGTCTGATGCACTTACAGGACAAAAACCATGTGCAGTGTAAGAAGATTGATGCAAAAAACCTAACCTGGTGTCACTATGCTTTTGCACTCTGTTGTTCATGATTTATCCTACTCATACCTTGCACAGATCTCTGCAACTGCAAGTTTTTTTTTTGCACCTGGTGCAGTGGGGCACATTAAAGTAATATTGTTATATTTAGTGTCTAATGGTCATTTAAGTCGCTTAGTTTTTAGTATCTTTCAATTTTTTCTTTAGTTCTCAATCATTTCTGTTATGGAAAGCTCTTTGTAATCTCTTATTTAAGGAGTATAGCTTTGTTTAGTAAATTAAAAACCACAGGCATCTATACAAAGATTTTTGGTAACATGGAATTTATTTTTCCTGCAACTTACGACCTATTGTTTTTCGTGACATTTGGATAATGAAAATCAAGGAATGTTTACCTGGAAATTTCATAGAAATTTCTAGAAACTTTTGATCGGTTTTTTAAAAAACAAAAAACATGAGATTTTATCTTTTTTAAAAACCATGGGTTTTTCGAAAGGGTTTTACTACTGGAGATCAAGGATATTTACCAGCAAATTTCTGAATAATTTTTCTTCTTGTTTGCAAGTCCATGATTTTCTTTGACAAATTGTTGGTTGTGACTGTTTTCGGAAGAGTTTTTGATCAATTTTTATAGAATAAAAATTGCGAATTTGATCTCTGATAAAAACCATGCGGGAATTGTTTCACAACAAAATCAAAGATTATCAAGGGTTTTCTCTGATAATAATCAAATTTTCTCTCTGTTTTGTGTCACACATCTATATTTTCTAAGACCTGTGAAGCTTCTATAATGTTGCGCGACAGTTTTTGTGGCAGTGTTTTGGATTCTGAAAATTGCACAAAGGGGTTTTCCTGTGAGAAGAGTTTTTTCTTCAGAATACAATATTCACACTATTTTTTGCAATGGTTTTTTCAAGCAATTTTTACAAAAATCATGTTCTAGCACGTGACCTGAGTTCCCTGCTTTGAGCAACCTGTTTTTCATGCCACACATTGGGATTTACTGGCAAGTCTTATGTCCGCGTCACCTGGGTTCTGGAAACACAACTCCATTTTTTTCACTACTTTGTATGTCCCGTGACAAGGGATTCTTTTGCTGCAATAGGATATTGTTTGGCAATTTTTACCCAAAAACGAAAACACTCTTTTTCCTTTGTTGTCCATGGAAGGGGTTAACCTGCTAGGAATTGAGAATATTGTTGGCACTTGGGAGTGTTGCAGAGATGTTGTATTAATGGCAGGTTTGTCATTGATGACAACATATGTTCTTTAGTTTATGACAGACATAGATTATGTATATGCAGACTACTTAACAAATCGGCACAGACAGTGATTGACTTATTTGTATACGCAAGCTTACATTTGTGTAGAAGTTCGTTGTACTTTATATGATGTTTTGAATTAGTTATCGATTGTTTTGTGAAGACTGGTAGCAAACTACTGTGCAGGAAAATATGACCGAAAGGCACTTGTAAAGTTTTTACTATATCTTAATGGCGGACAGGAATCAATGTTGGCGAGCATGGAAAGCTGGTTGAAGATGTGTTCGTGCGTGCATCTTCGGTTTCCTCAGTCATTTAGCTTATTCTGAAAAAGTTGCATGTAATGTGCAATGTATTTTAGTGGCCATTGACTATGTTATTGTAGCACGTAATATCATTGGCAAATGTTATATTCACATTGTAACATGTGAGAAACTTCATGTAATGATTGCATTGATGCTTATGAAGGTGGGTATGCCTTACCATGGTCCTATGTAATTAATTGCACATTTGGGAAGTTGTAATAGGCCAACCTAATTAATTATTTGTAAAAGGTATAAAAGAATGATGTTTTCCATGTTTGGTGTGTGTAAGATAACATTACTTTTTAACAATTGGTATCAGAGCATTGGGTCCTCTTTAAGAAGGAAACTTAGCAACTTGAGGAGGTCTACAATGGCTTACAGGAAGGACAGTCTTAAATTTGATGGTGATAACTATGACAGTCGGAAAAGCAAGATAAGAACACATTTGATCTGTATAGGAATAGATTACTGGTTGATCACAAAGAACCAAACCAATGTCAAAGCAGAGAGTGAGCTATCTTGTGATATCCCTGTCAAGATAAAACCTATATAATTAAATAAATAAAATATTTAAAATGTTAAATTTAGTATATTTACTGCATAATATACTAATATGAAATATGAGAATTAAATATTATATAATATTTAGATTAATAATCTAAATATATATAGTATAAAGTAAATATATTATGCATTATAGGTAATAATATTGACATTAATATATTTGACATAATTTATATTACTAATATAATATATGCTATTAATATAATTATTAAATTATATTATCAAATATAATATAACTATTATTTATGTAAAGTCATGACTCTTATTAGAATGAGAGAAGTATATATATTGAATAAAGAAATTTTGAGAAGGATGAATCAGTTAAATAGAAATATAATTTTTTTTGTCTGTAAAAGCTTAGAAAACAAATAAATTACTGTCCTAATAGGGACATTACAAATAGTATCAGAGCATCGAACCCGCCATCGTGTTGGATATTCAGATGAATTTTATGAGAAGAAAATTTACAGAAAAGTCTATGAGAAGGGGTCTTTTAAGAAAAATAACAAGGATTCAAAAACAAATTCATATTGATTGATTTTTGAAGCAACTGAACATATATTTACTTAGGTTAAAATTTCTAAGATGGGAGTCTCGATATATTAAAAGTACGACCCTCTGGTTCAGCGTGTGAAAATATTTAGTCATATCAAAGCTATTTCAGGGACTTTGCAAATTGAAAGAATGTTTGTTGGAGATGAATGTATTCGGACTGGAAAACAATCTCTGCCAACACTTTAGTGCATTATCTAGTGCGAGTGGGAGCAGACAAAAGGAAACTCTTCTGTTTATATCCTCTACAGCAAGTAAACTTCTTTTTTTCTGCCATTAAGGTTCTGGACCAACCCACCATCTGTTGTCAACAGAAATATCAGAGCACGGGAGCTCCAGAAAATCATTTGTTGTAATAAAATGAGAAGTATTGACTTTCAAAATATTTTGTATCGTTGTCAGAGCTTTCAAAAAATTATATGGTATACCCTATTTTAAGTGAAAAGGCATTTGCCAGACTAATAATGTTAAGCGAACTATTGATTAGATTTTGCTGGCACTGACAGAGATTGTTTGTTATAATATTTCGGGAGTGAATAATAATATTGTTGACCCTGTGAATTTATTTGGCACTGAATTTCAAGTTCTAATGCTTAGCGGAAGTGTAGTTGTTACAACCAAAAACATAATACTTAGTGTTGGAAATATTAAGTTGTCGTGAATATGGAAGGGATGATTAATAAAAAAATATTGTGCTTGGATTACAAAATCTCTACTCTAATTTTCTTTCAAAGCCCGACTCTACTATCGAGAGCTTCTAAAGGTCATCCAAGTTGCGAGGCACTATGACAGACATTCATAGGAAATTGGTTACCTTCTATCCATGTTTCTACATTTGAGTTTGCGAGACCATCATTTTACTCAGTTGAAATCAGAACAAAGTTCACACAAGATTTTTCCTTTGGTGTGAATGGGAATAACTGTGTAATTTGGATATTGATGGTTGGACGAAGAATATTCCTTCCAGATTGAAGCCTAAACATACACGTCCCTACACAGCATACCTAAATATGCTAAGAACCGATTTGATTGGAGATCGAAAGCAGTAGAAAGAAATTTGCATAAAGACTTATATGCAAAAAAAGGCACAGAGAACATCTTCAGGTGGTAAGTTGACAGTATACTGCACACAGTGGCCTTGAAGGTTATAAATAATAAGGATATCCATCCATCGGTAAGAACATCAAACAAGCACAGTAACGAGACCCCCAGGAATACTCTGATAGAATTCAGACAGATTTGACTCTGCAATTACAAACAGATTTATCTCTTTAGACCACTTATAATGGTGGACAAAAATTACTTAATGAATTCTCCAGATTCAAGGACAGATTATAAAAGATCAGGCTATGCATCATTGGTAAAAATAAATTAAGAATGGAAGTTCCAAAGATTATCAGACAATACCCACACACAATATTTATGTGAAATAGAGATTTGAAGTTGACAATAATTAGAGTGTGCTTGATGGATCTGCATGACAAGATTATATTTATTTTACACATTAATCAATCGGATAAAGATTCAGCTGCAGTACTATCCAAACCAGAATACTCCGATTTATTTGATTGGTCCAAAGAAAACTTCGCTATGGTCTTCCGTGTTCAGGATTGCCATGTAATTCTCAGATTTTAGAGGAATGTCAGTTATGATTGGAAGAAACACAGTTGGGGAAAGATTGGGGATATTATCAAGCAATCATAAAGTTCAACGTAGCTCTTCATTATGGTACTAATCCAGAAACTTAGTAAAATAACTATCATGGATTGTGGAAATCTGATCGCATGAATAGCTCTCTATTGCCAAACTAAGATTCGTAACTAAGACAGAAAATAGGAGTTGGCATCCAGAGTCATTCAACCAGATCATTACACTTCTCTCAGCCATGCGAATGCTCAGAACTCAAACGTCGAAGGGAAGAAAAATAATAATAACATTTACACTACTATCTGCTAAGACATACCCAGCCAATAACAGCAGAAACGATTATTATATTAATACAGCACTAAGCAAGATATCATACCACATAAGAAAAAGACAACACATTGGAGGAAAAGAGAAATTACAATAGCCAGTAATTTATCAGTCAATACATGCGCTTAACAAATTACTGGAGATAGAGAATTTTATTTTACACCTAAATGGTCACAAGAGAAGATTATAAACATATTTTTTTACCATATCAAACCCAGCAAGTACAGAAGACATTCAAGTCATATGAGAGTCAGAACAGTCAATTACCTTTCTGATGTATATATGGAACAACAAGCAATAAATAGAGGAAATGATTACTTCTCATATTGAACTATAGACAATTTTGGCTCTGTGTACTGCATACAAATAAACTACTGGCACAAGCAATATCATCAATTATAAAAAAACACAGGCAGCACTCTATGCAACTTGATTTCTGTATACATACGAGTAGAGCCTATCACTAGAAGTTCCGAAGATGAAATGGTTTCCTAATCAAGAGGGGAAATCAGAACATGCAGTAATAAGTGGTTGCCCTTATGTAACATTAGGTTATTTAATATGGAATGTATTTCAAGAAGAAAAAGAAGTAATACATAAAAATACACCACCAACATATAAGGGAAGATTCTGTTTAAGACATGTGCATCTTGAGGTAAGCATATCAATTTATTTATATAATATCCATGCCCAGTCCCATTATAAAATCTAGGCAAGAAGGGATAGATAGGGATACAATATGGGAAAAGGCTGTATAAATGCAGCCAACAGATCATTCCGAAATGGGTAAGGACGAACGTACCTATAAGATGCCTTGAGAATTAACCAAGATGGGATCAAGTTGCCTTCAGGTTACGCCAAGATGGGATTAAGGGCGTGGATCCACTGGAACCTTGAGCGAGACCGTTGAGTTTGGTGTCAAAGCAACCTATTGTATCTCATCAATCCTTCTAGACCAGATTTATATCATAATAACATGATCTTTTTAATTCACATATAGTTTATTACTTACCTATAAAGGTAGCCTCAGGAGAGAGAACAAAGGTGTATTTAGCCTAGTCCAACCCATTGGTTATTCTGAGATGGGTAGGATCAGCATCCCTATAGTTGCCTTGAGATTTGACCAAGATGGGAACAAGTTGCCTTGAGTTCATTTCAAGGTGGTATCGTGGGCTTGGATCCATTAGAAACCTTGAGGAAGACCACATTGAGTTTGGTGCCTAAGCAATCTGTTTACATCCTAAGTGTTCTTCTCGACTAAAGAATGATAATAAGTGCAAAACAAAACAATCATCCCCCTAAGTAAGCCACCTTGTGTGGAAGTATGAGATTAGCTTGGAATAAACCATAGTTGGAAACCTCTCACTCGGCAACAACTCGCCAAGCCCCAAAAAGTTTATTCAGGAAAAAATTGGCCAATTTTTCAAAAAAAACTCAAGAACCTGAAAAACTGCTTAAATTTAATTAAAATACATTTCTTTTGCAAAATTCAATGATAAGATGCATGTAATGAGTTAATTAAAGAGAACACAAAAGAAACAAGCAAAGTTTAGATAGATATAAATGCATAGTGGGAACAAAATCGCATTCTCATGTGGAATGCTAATGGCAGGAAGCATAATAGTAAATAGTTTGTGTCAAACTAGAAGTAAATACATCATCACAAATCACATCTTCCTCTTCCCATCTCTATTAACATATTGTAATTCTCTATTTTATATTATATATAGGCTTTTTGCTTTCTGTTTTTATCAACCAAAAAAATAATAATAATAATAACTTTTTTTTAAAAGAGTTTTTTTTGAAAAACTAGCAGATTTTTCCTCTAGCCGAGTTGCAATCAAATCTGGGAAAACTCGTCAATCCCAAAAACTCGACGATTAGTAGAAACTCGCTGATTTTTCGGCGATTATGTCAAACATGGAATAAACTATCTTGACTTGCATCTTCCTTGAAACTTATATATACACGTGTACTAATGATCACTTGTGGTTGCAAGATTCTATTGAAGAAGTAAATTATCGTCTTGACTCTAGTGAACTGTAAGGCATTAATCAAGAATGCATCTATTATGTGTCTACATTATGTCTTCTTCGCGTTTCCACGCATTCACCGTTGTTGGATGTTTTCACTTGATACTTCGGGTTCCGAAGTATGCTTTCTTGTGATTTATGCTTTCATTGGAATGCTTGGATATCATGTTTTAGATGATGCTAGTTTATTTGACGCATTCCTATATTATGATGTTTAGCATATGATTAGATAATGTAAATTGCTTCGTTGGAGTATCTATTGCTTTGGTTTAGCATGTTAGATTTCCTCTTCATGTTTAGCATATGTTAGATGATGAGTTTGATTTGTAGGATTCTCTTATGCTTTACTTCTAGCATGTTAGATTTCCTTATTCTTATGTTGTAGCACATTTTAGTAGTCATCATAAAATAGCTCCAACGATCTGGTTAGTGGTTTGGGATGTTACGCATGGGGGATGGCTAGGACCCACAATGGTCTCACGATGCTATTAAGGTTGGGAGGAACCACGCACTTAGTTTGTTATTTTAGTACATTGCGATGTTGCTTCTATACACTGCAATGTTGCTTTCAGTTATTTCCCTTCACTGTTGTGTTAAATGGTTAGATGCAGATTCGTCTAGCAGCTATCGTTCTCGAGTGTTCATTCCTCAATCTATGTAGATTGGGTACTCCTCGGTGTGGAGGAAATTTATTTCCTAGCTTTTTAATTTTATGTTTTTTGACTTGCTGATTTGTATCCTCACGCAAAATTGTACTTTCTCGCACAAGAATACAAATGTTTGCATGGTGTGCTGGGTTTCCTCGCGCGACTTGGGTGAATCCTTGCGTGAAACCCCACACCAAATTTGGGTGTTTTGGCTGTTGTGCCAAGCATGTCCTCACGCGAGATGGTGTTTCCTCATGTGGTTCAGTGTACTTTCTCGCACGAAGAGGTACTTCCTCGCATGAGATTGTCAGTTGTTATTCTCTCGCATGAAAAACAGGGGACCTCTCTGCTGTTTCTCGGAGAATGCAATTTGGACTTTTGAGTACCTTTTAGGATTGCTTGTGGTTCCATGATTCGACAGATCAGAGATTTTGTGTTCTGATGTCGTCTTTGGTTTTCGTTCTTCAATTTGGTCATGTTTGTTAGGTTGTGGCGTTTGGAGATCCATTGGTTGTCAGGATTGTGGTTAAGTCTTCTGTTGCGATCTATGTGATCCTAGTATGTTGAGTGTCGAGTACATCCATACTTGCTTTAAAAAAAATTATCTTGGCTTCTATTTCATCCTTGTTCCAAGGATCTCCGAGCGGGGCATTACACTTTTTTCATACAAGCATGCCTTATCACCCTCATTTTCATGAAAGTCCTCCCCATATCAAATCCTACCAACCATATCAAGAAGCATATTTTGTTGGTTTTGCCCAAAAGAATATAAAAACATGTAGAAGCAAATTTCCAGCAAGCTCCATACGGTTACCACCCGCCCACCCCTACTCAAGCTCTTTGGCAGCCTGCTAATGTACATCAACAATCCCAAGAAACCCATCTCCTATCAAGACAACATGCTTATTTATAGAATCATTTTCAGCATGCTAACAATATGGGCATAAATGAGATATGGTCAAATATTCAATAGCAGTTGCAGTCTATAGAAAGAGAAAATGAGAATAACATGCAGCAGGATTGGAAGCTTTCCTATCAAGTTTATCAAAATCAGCAGGAGATGGAATTGCAACAACAGCAGTATGAGGAATCCCTTGCAAGAGAGATCTATGTAAAAGAAAGAAGATGAGGTTATTAATTGCAATTTCCAAAGGTCAAAGTAAACGAGTTCAAGAGCTAGAGGCCCAATCAGCCTTTTGTTCCCCAAGTCATCCTGTGAATGAAGATGTTCCCAAATACAATTTTCCAAATTTCATACAAGCTGAACCTTTACAATACCCAAGTATATCATCTAAGTTTGAGATTCCAAGTTTTAGGGGTCATAGTATTGCAAAAAGGGTAGAGCATCCCTTATATGAACCCCTAAATGAGAAAACTCAACCAAACAACTTCCTTAATCCTCAGCTTGAGTTTGAACTAGATAATAAAAATATGCAACAGCCATGGCAGCCTACTTGGAGTAAAGCATCCTGATTTTCAAATGCCAAATCTTGTTATCTCATGTGAGCTGATACAAACTTGCCACAACTAGAGGGTATGGATCATCATGATGTTTTTCTGGTTGAAGAAGCTGATGCCAAATCTTGTTAAGGTTATCTCATGTGAGATGATCCAAACTTGCCACAACTGGAGGATATGGATCATCATGATGTTTTGCTGGTTGACGAAGCTGCAGTTGAAAAGGCATCTTTAAAAGATATGGAAGCTGACCAAAGTATGGAAGACCCTTTTGATAGCATTATTGAGGATTTCAACGAGAGTGTTAATGTTAATATATCAAATGCCCATTTGGTAGAAGAAAATATCTCAACATTTATACATTTTTCTATTGAAGAGGAATGTCATGTTTTGGAATGTGCTTCCTTGACTAACTATGAAACATTCAAGCTGGAACCATTTGCTATTAAGAGCTTGAGACAAGTTTATAGCTTTAATGAGTTGTTAGCTGCCCCAACAGAGGATGACGGTCCCTTGACTATGGAAGAGGAGCTTAAATGGATGTCAATATTGCAGTACAACCATGATGAATCTTAAACAAAGAAAGATAATGAAGAAACCAACACAGTAAGCTTTGAGTTCATTTTCTCAAAAGGTGGCCCATTCAGATATTTGTTTCAGTTTGAGACAAGCATGGAAGTCTCATTTGTATCGGTGCCTAAGAATGAAGATGCTGATGAAAAAGCAGAAATGCAGCATGTTGATTCATTCCAAAATGCTAAATTTTTCTATCAGCATGGAGAAGTGAAAATTACTTCATTCCTCAGAAGATGTTGCATGAGCCGATCAAACATTTTTCATTTTTCCATCTCTTCAAATTTGCCTATATGTTTATCTAAAATTTGAAAATTAGGGAGAAAAGGCAGTTATTTCAACCAACTAGTAAATGGGTTTGTTTAGCGTGTCTTGTTGCTACTTAATCTAGAATAGGTTAGTTTTCAGTTTTCCCTAAGTGTTGTCAAGTACAGTTAAGCTAGGTTTAGTTGTAGTTTTCCCGCTTTCAATAAGTGTTCCAACTCCAAGATATGTAAAATCTAATAAAGGGAGTTGCTTTGTTGTAAAAAATGAGGAAAAGTCATGATCTATAGTTGTTTTAAGTATCTACAAACACAAAGCAATCCTTGCCTAATGGACATACATACACATATAATTGGTGAAAATGAAGTTCAATACTTTAGTATCACAAATCATAAACATACATTCAATCAATAGGGAAGGGTTATTTTGCATCCACAATCTGAGTTTCAAGTTCAATCATGTTTTTATTACGAGGTAATTGGTAAATACTTGCTTGTTATTAACAGAGACCGAGAGGTCAATTTATACAAAAGAATGAACGAAGAGAATAGAAACATTCTATTCTAGAGAAAGCAAATTAAAGCTTAAAATATTTACAAGATAACCATTAACTAATAATAGACGACTTATCTATTATTGTAATACCCTTCCTTAATGGTTAATCTATCGAACACACCAAGCTGTCCTCTGAATTTGACAAACTTATCAGGACCAAGAGGCTTGGTGAGAATGTCTGCAGTCTGATCTGTGGTAGGAACATACTACAGATCTATACTCCTGTCTTCAACCAGCTGTCGTATATAATGACAATGAACATCCACATGCTTGGTTCGTTCATGGAAGACTGGATTCCGTGCTAACTTGATAACGCCTTCATTAGCAACAAACAGAACAATCGGTCCTGCTAGTGACATCTGCATATCCCCAAGCATCCGACAAAGCCAAACAGCTTCACATCCTGCCTTAACAGTCCCTCTGTATTCAGCCTCTGTAGAAGAGAGAAACTACCTGCTGCTTCTTGCTGGTCCATGTGACTGCACCGGATCCCAGACTGAACACATCCAAGTGTTGACTTTTTATCATCAACAGAGGCTGCCCAATCTGAATCTGTGAACCCACTGAGTTTAGGATTAGAACTCCAAGAGTACAGAAGTCCATAATCTGAAGTGCCCTTCACATAACGAAGCACATGCTTTGCTGCCATCCAATGATCAGCCTTAGGAGCTGTCATAAAGCGTGAAATATAGCTGACTGCGAAGCTGATATCAGGCCTAGTAGCAGAGAGGTAGATGAGGCTACCTACTAGTTGCCTATATGTAGTATCATCAATGGAAGGAGAATCAAACTTTGCGGATAACTTGAGACCTTTCTCCATAGGTGTAGATGTAGGTTTGCAATCTTGCATCCGAAATTTGTTTAACAGGGCTCTGGCATATTTGGACTGAGAGATGAATATACTAGAAGACTGTTGCTAAACTTCAACACCTAAGCAATAATGCATGAGTCCAAGGTTAGTCATATCAAAAGACTGACATAAGTTCTGTTTGATTCCCTAAATCAAAGATGTTGAACTGCCAGTGATGATCAGATCATCCATATAGATAACCAGAAGGATGATGTCACTGTCAGAAGTCTTGATGTACAAATTTGAGTCTGAAGAACTCCTCTGGAAGCCTTGATCACTAAGGTACTTATCAATCTTGATGTACCAGGCCTAAGGGGCCTGCTTCAAACCATAGAGAGCTTTTACCAATCTGAGAACCTGATGATCTTTACCAGCAACCTTGAAACCAGGAGGTTGCGTCATGTAGACCTCTTCATGGAGATCACCATTCAGGAAAGCACTCTTTATGTCCATCTGATGGACCTTCCAGCTAAACTATGCTGCCATGGCTAGGACTAATCTGATGGTGCTCATCTTTGCAGTAGGAGCAAAGGTCTCCTCATAATCAATGCCCTGACGCTGAGAAAAGCCCTTCGCCATTAAACAAGCTTTGTACTTATCCAAAGTACCATCTAATTTGTATTTGATTTTGTAGACCCATTTGCAACCAATGGGTTTCTTCCCTGGTGGGAGATCAAAAAGGACCCAAGTATTGTTCTTCAGCAGGCTCTGGTGTTTAGATTGCATGGCCTATTCCCACTCTAGAATTCCTTTAGCCTTGAAATATGTTCGAGGTTCAAACACACTGTGAATGTTGGCCATAAGAGAAAAGTTAACAGAATCTGTAGTTTTGCTCTTTTTCCGAGCAATTCTCCCATCAATGAGCTCATCATCACGAAGATCAACAAATGTCTTAGCCCACCACTTAGGCTAGATAGGAGAATGACCAACAATATTACTAGGAGATGCTTGATTAGTAGGATCCTCATTAGAAGAAGATGGATCAAAATCAGGTGAAGCATCTACAAAGCGAGGTGATCTTGCAAGAGAAGCTAGAGGTGTCTGTACAGGTATCACTAGAATAACTGGAGGTGCAGAAGCTACTGGAGTCCTCCCATCAGGTGGACCTAATGGAAGTCGAACTCCTAAATCATGAGCCTACATAGGCTAGTGTGCTGGATCAAGAACAGGAGAAACAGGTATGAATGGTCCTCGTTGCTCATCAAAGACTACATCATGGCTGTATATGAGACGAGATGTCTCAACATCAATCAGGCGGTAGGCTTTGTGAAGAGTGTTATATCTAGCAAGCATCAATTTCTGACTCTTATCATCCAACTTGGTGCGTGAAGCATCAAGGATCCAAACAAAAGCAAGAGAGCCAAAAACCTTCAAGTGACTAATTCTGGGCTTGCAACTTGACTAGGCCTCTTCCGGAGTTTTACCTTTGACCGCCACTGTGGGTGACCGGTTCAACAGATAAACTGCAATGTTAACTGCTTCTGCCAAAACTGCTTCGGAACATGTCTGTGTTCGAGCATGGAACGAGCCATCTTGGTGATTGTCCTGTTCCGACATTCAACTACACTATTCTGTTGTGGCGTGTGGGGTGTGGTGAACTGGCGTTGGATGCCATGTGTATCCAAGAAGCTGGAGTAAGCATTAGAACAAAATTTCCCCCCATTGTCTAATCTAAGAATAATAATAGATTTCCCAAACTCTTTTTCAACTAAGGGTTTAAACTTCTGAAATATAGTAAATGCATCTGATTTCTTTTTAAGGAAATACACCCACATTTTTCTACTAAAATCATCTAGAAACAACAGAAAATACCTGGACCCAAGAATAGAAGGAGTGGCCATAGGGCCGTAGATATCGGCATGAACAAGCTGAACTACTTGAGAAGCTCGTCAAGAATCGCCACTGGGCAAAGGTGTGTGATGTTGCTTCCCAGCCTGACATGCGCCACAAACTCCAAGGTGTTGAGTTTGAATCTCTGGCAAACCAAGAACAAGCTCATCCTGAGCAAGCTATGAGAGATAATGCACATTTAAGTGCCCATATCGCTGATGCCAAAGTGTGCTGACAGAAGATCGCCGAGCAGCCATAGCTAAGTCCTGAGAATCACCAGAATCAGTAAGTCTAAAAAGACCATGATCCTCAAGACCCACTGTAACAGTAGACTTAGTTGCCCGATCAATGATGGTGCACTAATGTGAACTGAAGGTGACTGCCAAGTGTGGAGAATGTCGCAGCAACTGACTAACTGAGAGTAGATTTAGTTCAATCCCTGGAACGTAGTACACATCAAGGAATATGAGATTCCTCCCCACAAACTGAATCTGAATGTTGCCTGTATCGACAATCGTGTACTCTTCTCTGCCACCAAAAATAACAGAATCTGAATAAGGCCGGTAGTCAGTGAACTAGTCTCTGTAGTGAGTGAAATGTCGAGAGGCATTTGAATCAATGTACCAGGCAGACGACTTCACATGATCTACAGGTCTTTTAGCCATGAAGGCGTAAAAGGCAAATTTCGACTACTCAATATGCTTTGCGTTGTTCTCTTTGGGTTGCGAACCTGATTGCTTAGACTGGGCAGCTAAGCGTTTCCGACATTCAACCTTCATGTGACCATACTTGTGGCAGTAGTTGCATTGAATGTTCTTCTTTCTAGTACCGTCGGATGCTGGAGCAGAAGACTTCTGCTGACATGGTTGTTGAAACTTGCCCTTATCCTTCTGAAAGGATTTCGCAGCAAAGGCTTGCTTAGTGGAGGTGAACTGGAGCTACTACTGAACTGTTGTTTCCACCAATCTTGCTAAAGTAGCAGGGTGCAGAGATCAATGAACTTTAGATCAACACCAGTAGATGTGACGTTGAGAGTCTCAATAAAATGCTCATAGGATTTGGGTAAACTCCGAAGAGTGATTACCACAATATCCTCTTCCTCCATCTTGCGACCGATGGCAAGTAACTAATCACGGATTTCTTGAATCCGATTCAGGTATGCCTGGAGCGTAGTGCGCTCATCTATGACAATAGAAAACAAAGTGTTTTTCAGAAAGAAGGCTTTGCTCTTGTCGAATGTCTCATGAAGACCCTTCAGATGTGTCCAAATTTCGGCAACTGTCTTGTCGGATGGAATCTGAGAAAGCTGATCATTAGCCACGAATAATTTGAGAAGCATCACTACCTCTTGATTATTTGAATCCCATGTATCTTGATTAGGACCCGGAGAAGTTGGATGCTACGTAACACCCAGAACAAGTTGATCAGTGTTCCGATATTCAAAGATTGCGATGATTCACTGCTTCCAGGGTCCATAATTGCGGCCACTGAATTTGGAAATATGCTTGAGCAAAATATTTGTCAAAGATGCCATGGCACGTTTTTCAATGAAAAACTGCAAAAATCTGTGAAGACATGTTCTTTGAGGCAAAAATATGGAGGACCCAGAAGAATCAGAGACTGACCCAGAAGAGAGCTCGAAAAACTTAGAAGGAATCTGATGTCGTTTTCTGGATCCACTGGCTCAAAAATCGAGGCACGAAAATCGTACACCCAAAAAAACAAATGACAACCCAATTGAGCTCTCGAAAAACCCACCAAGACTTTGCAAACAAAAAAAATCTGACCACAAAAATTAGGGTTTCGAACAAAATATTAGTCTTCGGCCATGGAGGTCAAAAATAGCAAAAATGGTGTTTTGCAGGTCAAAAAAATGGCGGATTTTGATCTGAATAAAGGCGTTAGGGCTTTGATAGCGGAGAGAATGAGGAGGTTTGGTAAATCAAACTCCGTTCAAGCTTCAATCAGCGCCAAAAACGTGAGTCAAAAACACGGGCTAAGACCAGTCACAAATCTGGCGGCCGAGATTGTGGTTTGACGGAAAAATTGGGCAATCCTCTTTAACCGAGCAAATTGGACGCCAAACACTGAAAAAACGGACGCCAAACACTGAAAAAACGGATGCCAAAACATTGGAAAAACAAACACCAAACCCTTAGAAAAACGTCGTTTAGTTCAGGCCATGTTTTGCAGAAAGTTCGGCTCAAAAAAGACCATTAATGCCACACGATTTGCAGAGAAACGTAGTAGAGATCGCGTGTTTCCACAAGATATAAAAAACGATTTGCAAGTCGTCATTTGTAGAAAGCACCCTTTACTGGTCTCAAAAACCCTAGCCAAAAAACAAGAGTTTATGAATTTCTCACAAAAATGGAAAATCCTAGACGAGCTGTTTCAAAAAACCATTAGAAATTAGTTCGAAAAATTTTAGCAAATAATTTTGAATGAAATTATAATTTTTTCAAAAAAATTCAAGTATATGCTTTGATACCATATTACGAGGTAATTGGTAAATACTTGCTTGTTATTAACAGAGACCGAGAGGTCAATTTATACAAAAGAATGGAACAGAATAGAAACATTCTATTCTAGAGAAAGCAAAAAATGAAAGCAAACTAAAGATATTTACAAGATAACCATTAACTAATAATAGACGACTTATCTTTATTGTAATAGTTTTTTGCTCACTCTATGCCCAATGAATTGTTTTTAGGCTATTGGTCTTGATGTCTAGTAGGCAAACATATAGCAAATGTTGCCAAAGTTGTTACCTAAATTTTCACCCCCCGACTCATTTCAGTTAGAGTCGTAGTTATGTCAATCAATGGTGTACTTTTAATTTGAACCAAATACAAGAGTCAGATTTGCAGCAAATTGAAGGGTTACAAAGCAACAAGGATACATATGCAACACATCATTTTGGTCATAAAAGGGAATAAAAATAAAGCAGCAGCTACAAACTCTACCAGCAATAGCAGCAAAGTAAAGGAAGTAGTTAGAAGTTTCAAATACCATCAGAAAAAGTACATTTGCAACAGCTGTAAGAGGAAGGAAATGGAGTTTTCCCTGTATAAAACTTTACCCCAAGGTTTCAAATCTAAAGAGAAATCAACATAGAGCAAGTTGTTGAGCTTGCCAATGTGATTGATAAAATTTATGATAGAGCAATTCAGCAACTACATGATCCTGAAAGCCACTGCCCTTCAGCCAAATGTGAAGTACAGACTTATGATGGATCCAGAGGTCCAGATGTACTCAACACATGGATCCTTCATATGGAACATGAAATTCCTAAAATGGGATTGCTGATAAAGATAAGGTTCCTTTTACAACACCAAAGCTCTCTAGTGTTGCTAAGATTTTGGTCATTGAATGACAATATGCTCAAGACCCTATCACCACATGGAATCAACTAGTCACAGTCTAAACGATACATTTTATCCTTCAAACTATGAGTAGGATTTGCATATCATGTGGCTTCAATTACGACAAGGACAACAGATGTCAATGCAAGATTATCTATATCAGTTCAACTGCTTGAGAATACTCCTTCAAGTGCAAGAACTAGTTGTTGCTTTAATCCTCAAGTTCAAGAGTGGCCTACAAGAACATTTGTTTCGGGAGTTGAAATATACTACCATGGAGACACTTGATGTTGCATGCAATCAAGCCCAACTAGTAGAAGACAAGTGTGTTTCTCAATCTCGTTCTCCTCGGCCTTCATTTTCTACAGGTGTTCCCAAAGCTTCAAGTTCTCAACCATAGCAAAAAAAAATCCAAAGGTAAAAATCATTCTCCTTCCTTTTCTTTTCAATCTCCTTCTAATACTAAGAAATCTAAATTTTTTACTTCTTGTAAAATAAAGGGACATGAAAAGTCTAAGTGTTTTACTTTTAAAATGCTCTATTTAGCCATTGAGGCTTCAAGCAAATCAGTAATGGTTGGTTAAATTACACATTTTGATTTCATATGAAACGGAAATATTGGTTATTCGTTATGTTTCGTGTGAAATTGAAGATATTGGTTACTCATTATGCTAATACGTGATTTGGAAATGGTTAGATAATATGATTATTAGCTATGATAACTAAATTGTATTTGAATGATGTGGATATAAGCATGCACCGTGTTATTTTGTCTTGCAGGAGTGCGACAAAGGGGGGAGCATTGACAAAGAGGGAATAGAGCACATGCACACAAATCTACCACCGAACTATCAAGTATTAGTCTAAACAACCATTGATAGGGGAAAGCAGGCTAGAATGAACTGGAATATGCCACATGTCCACCATGAGCTAACTGGGTCACCAAATGCATATACATAATTATATTTCACATAAATAAATAAAAGCAAAGTAAAATTGTTACCTTTGTATACCACTTGGAAAGTCTGCTCCATTTGTTGGCAAATTGCCCTGTTATAGATAATATCCATGGTACCTAGGTATAATCGTATGTATTCATTATACATACATATGTATGTATGTGGATAGCTTGGTAGTAATGCATATGTGCATATGTGTACCTTAATACGCTTGTACATACATGTGTACTCGATTTATTATATATCACATAGGTATATATTTGTGTGTGTGTGTAACACCACATACAACTATACTTAAATAATATGAATAATATTTATAATAGGTTGGGTATAGGCCAATTGCTAAGGAATTAAAATATCTCATATTCAAGCGGCCTCTTATATTCTTTTAATATTTCGGCCACCTTTGCTATTTATATTTTGTCAGGAACTTCAAACTCATGCTTGCCACCTTTCATGCACATAACTCCTTGATCGGGTTCAAAACCTATGTAACCCAACACTATTCTATAAAGAGGAAAATTGCATCCACTCGGGGGCTTGCTCTTCATTCTTGTTTGCAAATTCTTGCCATTCCATTAAAGAGCTTGCCAAGGAAGTTTAATCCTGCTAGAAGCGCCGAACAATGACCATTCAATTGACATATTGAAGCTCGGGACTTGGAGCAGTAAAAACATCTCATTCATTCTGCAATGCAGCTCTGTCAAGTCGTAATTATGAATCTTACCATGCCATTAGTGTCATTCAATGTTAATCTAAATGTATGCATCAGTTCTTTCTTTCATTTTTAAATGATCTGATCAGACATGAAAGATCATATAGCAGAGTTTAAAACTTATATGTATAGACATGCCAAACATGGGATGAGTCATCATCTCAAATTGTTTTATAATTCCCTTTCTTCTATTTGTCTCATACTGTCCTGTGGGATCACACACTTCATGTTAGAGAAGCATCCTTCCATATACCGTTCAGAGCATGAAAGTATACTCTGTTGAATATGAAGCAGCTGAGGAGGCTTACCATTTTGTTTACATGCATTATTTTAAAAAGCTCTTGAAAGAATTGTCGATAATCTCTTCCATCTTTCAACCAGCCTAATGTACGATGGAGACTTACACCAAGAATCATCAAGGATGGCCCAGAAAAGCAAAGATGCGTGGTGTAATCTATGTAAGATCGTTTGAACAATTCTCTGCATAAAAACAGAAATTTATATCAGAATCACATAAGAAAATTTGTAAACTGGAAACAGTAATCTACTTAGCTCATAGTGGGGAGTTTGGGGGATGTCTTGTTCGTCAAGTCAAGCGGTGTGTGATCAGGCACACACTGTCCTAAATTCTTGACCAAGGTAGGTTTTTAGTGGCAAATGATGCTGGTAGGATCTCTAGAGGTCAGGAAAACTCGCAGTCAGGTGGATAGGCTGTCAAGAGGGTTCTATCATCTAGTCGGCTATGTAGTTGACACTCTTTTAACACCAAGATGCTCAAGTGGCAGGATGAGATGGTGTACATGTGCCTTATCCGGTACAGGGTAGGGCCATTCAAAGTTGAGAATGAGTGGGGATACCCTAGATCCATAATTGGGTAGTTAAGCCTCTGACAATGCTTCTCCTCTAACAACGGAGCTGCGAATTAAAATCATTCGGAACACATATTACTTCAGCAATTGTGGCATAAGCTAGATTGGGTTCTTTAAACTGAAATCAATTGCAATATGCAAACGTAAGGCCCCTCGTGATTAACAGCAATTACATCAACAATTGAGCTTATCCAGTTTCAATAACTAACATGAAAGGAACCTTGGAGTCAGTTGTATGATCTTTTCACAAACTTAGCATATAAGGGACATTGATGAAGAGATGATAAGATATCTTGATATTTTGTTCTACTATTGGTAAACCATAAAACGCACATCAACATGCCCCCAACAGAGTCAAGGGGTAGCTTCCTTAGCAGGACCTGGGGGCAGTACTCCACAACCAAACAAAACTCCATAGCAAGCATCATTTCCTTGATTTTTAAGATGCCAAAACCAATATTTGATTACGCTCAAAAATACAGCTACCAGTACAAAATCTCTTACTTCTCAACAGTGGAACTCAAGGAATTGTTGTTGTACAGAATATTGATATTGATGTAACCGTAATAGTTGTGGTAACAAGTTATGCTTCATCCACATTAATCTTTGTACGAGTGGCCATTGTGCATAGCAAGAGAACTACACAATATTAAAAAGTTGTGGTACTCACATGGAAAATTGGTCCTTAGATGATCATATGGCATATGGAACCATCAAAAGGTGTTCTTTTCCAGTATAGAAAAATGATTCCAAACTGTGCAGCATACTGTAGAATAAAACTCTCCAATGCTCCACATTAACGATGTCGTATGAGATATTATGGGCCTTATAGGGCATATGGTCTAAAAGCATAATTGTTTTGAAGGCTCATACAGGATGCGACTACCATACATGATGAACTAGGTAAATCTGTCTGTACACAATGGAATTGTTGTGTACGTGTGTTAAACGGTGTTGCCCATACATGGTAAAATGCCTTTTGTATAAGAAAATGTACACATAATAAGGTGGTGTCCAGTTCTATACACGAGGTTTTGATCCCATGTACTCTATAAAAGTGTTGTATAGGTACATCCATCACCACATATTGTATGGAGATGTCGTACAGGTATTGTACAGTAGGATTGTAATTGGATGTTTGTACAACAAAATGGAATGGATTGTACATTGTTCATGATGTCATATGGATGGCTTCTTGTGTCATAGGGATGGTTCCTTCTTTAAACTTCTACACTTACCAATCTCCTTGCCAACCTCCCAATTCTCAATCTAGTTGGTTTTAACCATACTTGTGCCAAATTCTGAATCTATCAAAAGTAACCATTCCCTCGCAAAGAGTGATTTTTATAAATTTGTCAAGAGTGTGAATCAACAAATGGCCTCTATATAGTCTTCATGATTTTTTGCTTCCCATCTTCCATTTCCATACTATCAAATATATCCTCTATGACTTTACATGCTCTCATCAATTTATCTTCATAGAAAGTTGTAGCTTCTAGAAACTTACATGATGATGCAAATGCCTCTTTTTCCTCCATTTGCCAATGGAACAGTGCATTGAGAGAGCTTGTCTCATCCTTCAAGAAACTTCCATGTTCCAACACCCCTTCATCATTGGATTCTATTGTGCTTCCACCATCCTGAACTCTCAGCCCTCAGACTCGAAGTCTGATGCTCACTCCTACTTCATCGCCTGGCTCTGTAGATCGATGATATACTTCCTCCCATCACTCTCAATGCAATGTGTCCATCCAAATGTGGTTTGTGTTCACCATAACCAGCCAACCCCTTCCAAGAAGGGCATTATATGCCTTCTTTTTTCAAAGGAATGACCACAAATTCCAAAAAGAAATGTTGAGTTCCAATTGTGATCTTTTAAGCCATCAACATACCAAGTGGCTTGATGTCATGCTAGTCAATAACTACCAGGTGGCAGGTTGGCAATTGAAATGTTCGCTGCCCTAAGCACTTCCAAGTTTTCTCCGATGGCAAGTTGACTCTCAAGCCTCCAACGACGATGGTATTTGTCAACTTGTATCCCATTATCTCCATCTTGATGACAACTAGGTTCCTCCAAGTGCCTACTGTCAACAACATCAGGTGAATGACCAGACTCTAATGGCTTCTCTATCAAGCCGTCATGCTCCTAGCCAATTGTATTCTTAACAACTATGTTGGTAATGGCTATCTTTAGCTGTGGCATAGTTTGCAGGAGGTCCGATAGTCATACTAGTACAGTGGCTTGCAACAGTTGCCTAATGATAGTTTTCTAGAACTCTGACCGTAGTAGAATAGTGGCAACATCATTTGAAGCTCTCCTCTCCTCTGCCATTGCTTGTTGAATGTCAACCTTGGCTTCTTGAAGTCTTCCCTTCTACATGCAAGGGTCAAGATATACTACATTCTTAGTTTGGAGTCAAGTAATTGCCAGTACTTCCTCGTATGAGTCCTTCACCTCCAACATTTTTACTCCCTTCTGTTTTGGGCACTCGGTGCCCTCATGGTTCCCTTGCGGCTAGACCACACCACTTGCATTGAAAAACTCTATTGTCCTCCCCACTCTGGTAGTATCATGCAAAGTGACCCCACTCATTACACATTCATCACCATATGATAGGGTGTCTTCTACGGTTGTACTATATTTGATTCCGCTATTGATTTTTATGACCGCCTCGTGATACATTTGGGGGTTTCAATGGAGTGGATACTCCTTTTCTGGTGTACTTGGTACACTTCTGGTCTTCAAATTATATGGACACTCTTAGGGTGTCTTCTAGGGTCGTACTATATTTGATTCCGCTATTAATTTCATGACCGCTTCATGATACATTTTGGGGTTTCAATGGAGTGGATTATCCATTTCTAGAATACTTGTACACTTCTAGTCTTCAAATTATATGGAAACTCCTTTATTGAATGGCCCATCACTTGGCAAATCTCATAAAATATTGTTTTAGACAATTACCTTTAGCGTGCCCTTCGATTTTGCACTTTGTACACCATACTTCATTACTTTTTATTTTGTCCCTTTCTCAACTTTTATTTCTTTCATCATTCTCATCATTTCTCACCATAGGGCTTAGATTATTGTTGATTCATCATCAATACTACCCTCAGTGTTAGCATCAACATTCATCTTCCTCTTCCCTCAAGAGGATTCTTGTTTTCATTCTCGATGCCCGACGCCCTATTGTAGGCATCGACATGCAAGGGTGGAGGCACCACTTTCATCTTCTTATGCAAGGAATCAGCCTCTCATGATAGTTTTCTCGAACTTTGACCGTAGTGGAATACTAGTAGCATCATTTGAAGCTCTCCTCTCCTCTGTTATTGCTTGTTGAATATCAACCTTGGCTTCTCGAAGTCTTTCCTTCTCTGTGCAAGGGTCAAGATATACTACCTTCTTAGTTTGAACTCTAGTAATTGCCAGTACTTCCTCATATGACTCCTTCATTTCCAACATTTTTACTCCCTTCTGTTTTGGGAACTCAGTGCCCTTATGTTTCCCTTGCATAAAAAAAACCTATTGTCCTCCCCACTCTAGCAGTCTCGTGCAAAGTGACCCAACTCATTACACATTCAACATTATATGATAGGGTCGTCTAGGGTTGTACTATATTTGATTATGCTATTAATTTTCATGACCGCCTCGTGATACATTTTGGGGTTTCAATGGAGTCGATTTTCCCTTTTTGGAGTACTTGTGTGCTTCTAGTCTTCAAATTATATTGACACTCCTTTATTGAATGGCCCATCGCTTGGCAAATCTCATAAAATATTGTTTTAAGAAAATTACCTTTCTTGTGCCCTTCAATTTTGCACTTTGTAGACCATAGTTCATTACTTTCTCTACTAGTCTCTTTCTCAACTTTTAGTTCTTTCATCATACTCATCATTTCTCATCGTAGGGCTTGGGCTATTGTTGATTCATCAACAATATTACCCTCCTTGTCAGCATCGTCGTTCATCTTCCTCTTCCATCAAGAGGATGTCTTATTTTCATTCTCAATGCCCAACGCCATATTATAGGCATTGACATGCGAGGGCTTTCATTCTCGATGCCCAACACCCTATTATAGGCATCGACATGCGAGGGTGGAGGCACCACTTTCATCTTCTTATGCAAGGAATCAGCGTCTCATAATAGTTTTCTCGAACTCCAACCATAGTGGAATACTAGCAGCATCATTTGAAGCTCTCCTCTCCTCCGCTATTGCTCGTTGAATGTCAACCTTGGGTTCTTGAAATCTTTCCTTCTCCGTACAAGGGTCGGGATATACTACCTTCTTAGTTTGGAGTCTAGTAATTGCCAATACTTCCTCGTATAACTCCTTCACCTCCAACATTTTTACTCCCTTCTGTTTTAGGCACTCGGTGCCCTCATGGTTCCCTTGCAGCTGAACCACACCACTTGCATAAAAAAACCCTATTGTCCTCTCCACTCTAGCAGTCTCATGCAAAGTGACCCCACTCATTACACATTCAACACTATATGATAGGGTGTCTTCTAGGGACGTACCATAATTGATTCCACTATTAATTTTCATGACCGCCTCGTAAAACATTTTGGGGTTTCAATGGAGTGAATTATCCTTTTCTAGAGTACTTGTGTGCTTCTAGTCTTCAAATTATATGGACACTCCTTTATTGAATGGCCCATCACTTGGTAAATCTCATAAAATATTGTTTTATGACAATTGCCTTTCGTGTGCCCTTTAGTTTTGCACTTTGTACACCATTGTTCATTACTTTCTTTATTGGTCCCTTTCTCAACTTTTAGTTCTCTCATCATTCTCATCATTTTTTTGTCGTAGGGCCTGGGCTAATGTTGATTCATCATCAATACTACCCTCAGTGTTAGCATCGCCATTCATCTTCCTCTTCCCTCAAGAAGATGCCTTGTTTTCTTTCTCGATGCCCAACGCCCTATTGTAGGCATTCACATGCAAGGTTGGAGGCACCACTTTCATCTTCTTATGCAAGGAATCAGCATCTCGTGATAGTTTTCTCGAACTCCAACCGTAGTGGAATATTATCGGCATCTTTTGAAGTTCTCCTCCCCCCCACCATTGCTCGTTGAATTTCAAGCTTGGCTTCTCGAAGTCTTTCCTTCTCCGTACAAGGGTCGGGATATACTTGATGAGCAATTGTCATTGATGTCAAGTTTGTTACAAACTGATACTACATTTGGTTTACAGTCAAATGATAGAACATAAAGACATTATGCTTGCAACATCAAGATACACAGCACTAATGAACTATATGGGAAACTCTTGTTAGAGCAGCTAGTCAATCTACAATAATATATAGAGTATTTACATGGCAGCGATAACTAAAGACAACATATAATATATGTTGAGAGAATAGGTTGTACAAATCAATACAAAGTACATAGAAAGCAGCAGAGGAATTACTATTACAAACTACAACAGTCATTTGGTATATACGAAGGAATATTGAATCAGATATATCTTCTTGTCACCATTATCAGTGTGTTTTGAAGATATCTGAAACTCAGCATTTGAATTGGGATAAGTCTAAGCTAACAAAAACTATCATTCAGTGGTAAATAGCAAACATGGACTGCAACGATGATGGTCAAATGTGAAAAAGACCAGGGAATAGAAACAAATACTAAAGGTATAGATATTCAAAGACAAAGTCATACTCAAGTGCACAGGCAGAATATGCAATGGAAGAAGCCATGTCAAGACAAGAGTCAAGGTAATGAAGATATTCTAATATGTTTGACATTTCAAATACAAAATCATCATTCATATTTCACAAGGGAAGTCACGATAACAAAACCAAAGTTTGGAGATGAAATTAATATTATTATTAAATATACACAGCAAATGGTGAAAGTATATACAAGTGTACCCTTGTGTGAACAACAAATATAAAATAATGCTTCAGAAGTAGCAATAGCATATCTGATCATGACGATAATCTATGCAGACCTGACAGCAATCAAGATGCATCAACCAGGTATCTTTCACCGTTTATAAAAACTACAAGTTAAGGCATGCAGAACAGCAAACTATATCCAGTAACAGTGACCAAAGTAATGAACATAGTTAATAAAGAAAGAAGTCGGCATCAGGTGCTCTTTGATATCTATTGGTCAAAGAAATACAGTCAGCAATATCAAAAGTTCTGAAGTCAAGACAAGGGTTCAAAATGGAACTAAAGCCACACAATATATCTCCAATGATAGATATTTATTTGGTGAAAGACAAGCAAATAAGGCAATGTTCGATGAAGATAAACTTAGGAAAGATTCAATTATAGGTGTATCTAAAGTTGAGGTGCACGAAGCATAACAAAAGTCACCGTTCAGATCTATGAGAGCTGCACATCGTAAAATACCGTAAACATGAAGACAAACTAAAAACAAATGCTTTCGTCTCATATTCATATTGAAAGGAGACATAATGAATGTATCCGGACACAAAGAGGATAATGTTGCCCTTAATAAACATATATTTGTTGGAATGTGTAATTTCCCCTCAAATGAAATGTAATAGAATAATAGAGGATTCTAGAAATTCCAAGAGGATTACCGAATAGGGTTAGGTCAAATTAATATTTAGGTTTGTAAAGTTATAGAAGTTATTTATGTTTAGATAGTTCTGGAAAAGTCTATTTATTCTATGTTGGCTAATTTAGATGTTTCTAGAAACAATGAAAGACCTCTATAATTAGAGGCATCTTGTAATGTTATTGATATGGACAAAATGGTTAATGAAATATATTAGTGCAGCAACACTTTGAGTATCTTTTAGTTTTTAGTTTATTTTGTCCATCCACCTTTCACAAGGTGTATTAGACTTGTCCTGGGTTTCTTCAAGTGGTATCAGAGCAAAGTTAAGAAAATCTTGTCACTATTTGTGATAGACGAATAAAAGCCAAATTAATTGGGAGAATCTTGTCACCATTTTTGACAGAAGCAGCTAATCAAGGGATAGCTGAAGAAGAAGGAATTTGTTTGTCACCATTTGTGACAGCAAAGAGATTTATTATTTTGCAGAGCAAGTTTATTTGGAGAACCCTATCACCATTTGTGACAGATGAAGCAATCAAGGGGTAGCTGAAAGAAGACTTGAATTTGCTCAAGGTTATTAGTGAACCTTGTCACTGGCATTTGTGACAGATGAGGCAAGAATATTAGTGGATCCTGTGAAAAGAGGAAATTGTTGGCAGCCAATTGCTGACAAAATGTTTGTAGAAATTAAAGGTCGCAGCCTTGGAAGACACTATTCATGCATTAACAGATATGAAGATTATTGAAAAATGACATTTTGACATCAAGCAAAAGAAAGGATTTGGATTTGTATGCAACAACATTTGAGGTTGAAATTAGAGGGAGTGTTGAAATGTGTAATTTCCCCCTCAAATGAATTGTAAGAGAATAATAGAGGATTACTAAATAGGGTTAGGTCAAATTAATATTTAGGTTTGTAAAGTTCTAAAGGTTGTTTATGTTTAGATAATTCTAGAAATGTCTATTTGTCCTATGTCGGCTAATTTAGATGTTTTCGAAAACAATCAAAGACGTCTATAAATAGAGGCATCTTGTAATGTTATTGATATGGACAAAATGGTTAATGAAATATATTAGTGCCACAACACATTGAGTATTTTTCCATTTTAATTTATTTTGTCCATCCACCTTTCACAAGGTGTATTAGAGTTGTCTCAAATTTCTACAATTGGTATCAGAGCCAGATTAATTGGGAGAATCCTGTCACCTGTTTTGACAGAAGCAGCTAATCAAGGGATAGTTGAAGAAAGAATTTGTTTGTCACTATTTGTGACAGCAAAGAGATTTTTTTTTAATTTTGCAGAGCAAGGTTATCTGGAAAACCCTATCACCATTCGTGACAGATGAAGCAATCAATGGGTAGCTGAAAGAAGACACAAATTTGATCAAGGTTATTAGTGAACCCTGTCACCGGCATTTGTGATAGATGAGGCAAGATTATTAGTCGATCCTATGAAAAGAGGAAATCGTTGGCAGCCAATTGCTGACAAAATGTTTGTAGAAATTAAAGGTTGCAGCCTTGGAAGACACTATTCATGCATTAACAGATATGAAGATTATTGAAAAATGACATTTTGACATCAGGCAAAAGAAAGGATTTGGATTTGTATGCAACAATATTTGAGGTTGAAATTAGGGGAGAGTGTTGGAATGTGTAATTTCCCCTCAAATGAAATGTAAAAGAATAATAGAGGATTCTAGAAATTCCAAGAGGATTACCGAATAGGGTTAGATCAAATTAATATTTAGGTTTGTAAAGTTCTAGAAGTTATTTATGTTTAGATAGTTTTAGAAAAGTCTATTTATTCTATGTCGGCTAATTTAGATGTTTCTGGAAACAATCAAAGATCTCTATAAATAGAGACATCTTGAAATGTTTTTGATATGGACAAAATGGTTAATGAAATATATTAGTGCAGCAGCACTTTGAGTATTTTTCAGTTTTTAATTTATTTTGTCCATCCACCTTTCACAAGGTGTATCAGAGTTGTCTTGGGTTTCTACAATATTTCCAAACATTGAAGATCTACCGCAAACTATTAAAGTGGTGCCTACAGAAGAATTAATATCGTGAGTTTTAATTATAAGATGAAGCATATTTCATTATAAGCTTATTTAGGAATACCATACACTACTGAAACATAGTGATGATTTCTATGATTATAAAATATATTTACAAGCAAATATTATAAATTAAGTTATTGTAAGATTGTCACCTTTCAATAACTTTTGCAAAAACAAGTGATAATCATTTGGAAGTTGTCACTTCCTCATGATGTACACAAGGGATAGGCCCATTAAAATCATACATTCAAACACATTGAGTTTAAACTCCCTCTGAATTATCAATCTTCAGAGCTTCTCATTCAATATTGCCTTTGAAGTGCTAGCCTCTCTTTGAATCTAATATCAATACTCTTTTTCCTGCAAAAGCATTCTCGAAAAAGATCAAGGCAAATAATTCTTATAGTACATATAGAACCAGAAATAATGAGTAGACAATACTCAATTATAATAACTACATCTACCTAATAATATAAGACCATTCCGATAAAAGTTAGATAAAAATCTAAATTAAATATACGCTTTGAACATATATGCGTATATTCAATCCTCAATATAGATTTTTTTATCTATATTGTAAACATATTATTTCCCCGTTAATATCACATAATAATCTAAGGTGACCAATTTCTCAATCTATATTCATATATTTATTCATAAGAAATAAACAATTAATACTTACCTCCAAAATTAGCTTAACTTCTTTCTTTTATCAGTTTTACTTTTCTATGTTAACTCACCTTTCCTTGTGTTATATCGTTCTCCACCTAGAGTTTTTCACTTCTTTATCTCGTAGGTTTCTTTTTAATATTTATCCCTTATATCCTCATTGTCCTATTTACACCTACTTCTCCAGCAATAACTATATTAATCAATTAGAGCACCACTTGGTCCATAATATGCTCGCAACTTCAGAATCTTGATCGTTGTGGTTATGACGATGCCTCTCTTCTCTATTGGTTGGGTGCCTACATGTGCCAATAAGCTGTATGCTGACAGAACTATGCCATTTCTTACATATTCAAATAACGTATTGAAGAGCAGAGACGAAAACTCTCTATTCAATAGCCAATGCTGCCATCTCACAACAATGACATTACATGAGAGGATTCATTTCCATCCCTTGCCGAAGCACGTGGCCACAACTCGTTTAAAATTCAAATATCTCATCCACAGGTGAGGTGGATTCCGCATGAGCCTCACCTGTGGTCATTCTCCCACAACACAGCAAGTTCCTGTCGCAAAAACATTTGGGCATGGACTCCCAAACTGTGTGCATACCTCTATCTCACTCAACAACAGTGTTTCCCACAACGCTGACAGATATGGTGAAAACGTCCAAAAATGTGGCTCAAGGCACTTCAACTTTTGATTTGCACAAAGTGGCAATATAAGACAAGGACTTTTGAAAGGGCAGCTAATTCCCCTATCCATGCTTATCATAGTGCACATATAAATAAAGGGTAAATCTCAGGGAAAAAAAACAGAGCCCATTTCTCATGGATGACAATCCAAGTGCAGGTGAGGTGGACTCCATGAAGGAGCCTCACTCATGGGCAATCCCCAATTTCCATGTTTCTGTTTTTCAGACCGGCCCACAGTAGAACCAGAATACAGGTCCCGTCAATTTCCGGCAAGGCACTGAGACTATACAGCATTCCTATGTTCTGAGATTTCTACTTACATTTGTTTCTATTCTCTCACAATTGCAGTTTGGCTCTGACACCATGTTGAACTTATGGAGGATCACTGCAAATGTACTAAGCACTGCCATATAGTTGGTTGTGTTTTCCAAAATGCAGCTCTCTCTTATAGCATAGTCCATCCAGGGAAATGTCCATTTGTTAATCAGATAATTAATATAATTATTTATTATTTAACCCCACACACACACACACACATATATATATAACTCTAGTTTAGTCTCTTTGAGTTTATTCAACTAAAGCTACCAAATGTTAACACTGACGATTGTTTCCTAAGGAAATGTCGTCTATTCTTTTATATATATTGATCTATTGATCACTGTTAAAACAAGCAAGTATTTTAACAATTTCTTCCTATAATAATAATGAAATATTATATATTATTAATCTAGTAAATAGATTAAATGTCGATTCCTTTCTTTCCCATCAGGATGATATTGTAATGTTCTAATGCCATAATCAAGGTCTTATGATTGCAAGGGTTGTTCGTTTAACCCTAATCATTTCTTGTAAGTAAGATATATTCTCATTCATGTATGTAAGATATATTAGTGATGACATTATATCTATATTTTAATAATGGGGTGTATTATTATTACATTTTTTTATTTAGTATTTTATATTTTTATAATTGTGGGGTTCCAATTTAGGATGGGCTATGACATATATGGAATAATAATACGGATGGCAGTGCGTACCAGATGTAGGAGTAAAATATATCTTTATTAGCTCATGAATACATTACAGAGAAGAAGATCAGCGATAGTCCGCCAAGGATCCAATTTACACAACCATACCATGCTTCCTTGGTGGTACACTACATATTTAAAGGACCCGACAATTGCCAAGAGGGGCACAACCATCAACCAATTGGCACAACAACGACCCAAGAGTGTTACCAATTTTAATACAGATAATGAATACATTGATGGATATCCAATATTATTGACCATAACAATACGCATTTTATGCTGACTACAGTCTACAGTTATCCATAGTTTTTCAATAATGATTTTTTTTGCCAGAACATTGAAATCCAGTTCTGATTATATTTATTAAGGTTTCTGACTTGTCTGAAATCTTATCAGTTTTATTGATCAAATTTGAATTATAGACATTCATTATTGTTTTGATTGTTCAAATTTCTGTTCCTAAATCGCAGGAGTGCAATTAGTTGAATCACTTTGCATTTAATAGTCAAGGGACATCACATGAGCCACATCAATTCTTCTAATATCAAAAACAATTACAAGTCATAAGAACTCACAGAATACTCTGATTGAATGCATCAATTGTGAAGGCTTTTATTTTTTAAAGAAAGTTTTTCGTATAGAGGGCAGGTACATTTTCTCTTTCTAAAATATGAATATCATATCTAAATTGGAGCAGAACTTCTAGTTTATAGCTTCAGACTATGCCAAAACTAAAATCATTTATAATTGAACTCCAATTTAGAAATTTAATATAAACACAGTTGACCTAACCCTAATATGATGTTCATTTTTTTTGTGTCAAATCTGGTACACACGGCACTATTTATATTCCAAACAAGATCAGAAGACAGAGCATGATTTATAGTACTCCTCACCAAGGTTTCCAGATATGATAGCTTGTGATATTTACCACATTCAATCTTTTATATTGACCAGATAAACTCTCAACTAAAAAAACAATTTCAATCGATTAGAAAAATTATTATATGATTTTATTGAGAAGAGCTTTAAAGAGTGAGCCTTCAGATAATATATAAAGTTACCTTTTTAAAACCAGAACGATCAACATTGTCACAAAAATACATCAGTAAAGTTGAAATCCTACTCCTCTTATGGTGTTAACAATTATGATTTTGTCAAAGCATCAGTAATGTTGATTTCCTACTCCTCCTATGGTGTTAACCTATGTAACAAGGTTTGCTGAATTTTTGGGAATTTTCTACAGCTGCCGCTAGTTAAAAAGGAAACGTCTAAGGCCTGCAACATGCACTCTGTGTTCACCTGCAATCGCGATTGCCATTCATCACTGAAGAAGGCATGTGAAAGAAGAGGGCCCACACGCCACACCAACTTCCCACTGTATAGTAATTCCTCTCTTCCCTGGTTAATGAGATCTGATTTCATTGAGCTGAATGTGTTTACGATATATCCCTTGGCAGGCCCTAACAAAGACCTTTGGCAGCAAGTGCATTTTATATGTCCTTTGGGTAAGCAATGCTTCAATGATATGCTAACAGGGGACACAGTGATTGGCTCATCACTTACCCACTTCATCGACAGATAGTAATAAGAGCTAGTGGCTCTGAACGCATAGGCAGGGATTGAATATTTTGAAGCCACAGTCTGAATCCATCCCATAAGTGCATCACAGACTAGAATCACCCTATTATTGTTCTCGGAGTAGATGGTGCGCATTAACTGATCCAAATGAGGTCCTAGCTGATCCTACATGGCTTTAAGTAGAGGAATCAAGTAAAAAGGAAACATATGAGAACTCTAGCATCAAGCTCTCCGGCCGAGAGATCCGGTATGGGCAATTCAGGGAAGCAAATGTCAAAATTGTGAAGATCCCATCCCTCAACACGGCTTTGGCAATTCATGGGCAAGTGGCCAAGAACAATACAGACCACCCTTATCTAAAGCATTTCGATTTGGACTGCCAAGATGAGAATGACCAACACATGAAGCTTGAAACTCGCATACCATTGGGGATATTTGTGTCTGTTTTCTATTATATTAGGCTCCCCAAAATCCACTTTGGACCATGCCATGTCGTTTAAAGGCAACAAAGATTATATATTTTTATATTGCAAATTGTAAAAAAATTGCATGTTTTAACATATGGTTTGTAAATAGAACAAAATTTAGTATTCTATTTTTTTTAAGTTATATAATTTATATTTTTATTATGTTTTTAACTAATAATATTTTAGTGTCCTTATTTTGTGTTTTGTATTTTAAAATTTTGAATTTGATATTTTTTTATAGTTAAAAATAAAAAATTATATACATAGTTTTTTTTCAAAATTAAATTTAGTGATTATTTATTTTGTTACAAATCTATAATATTTTGTAATATTAAACTATTTTGAATTTTATTGGATGTATTATTATGTTTTTTTTAAATTAAATTTATATTAGGCTAATTTAATGTCGATTTTTTTAAATAATTTACCATGCCAAACTTTATCCAGATTTTTTTGTTGCCAAACTCAAACTCAAATTCGAACCTTGTGACTTAGGTGTTAACAATTATGATTTTGTCTTATGTATTTGTCTTTTAGGTTATTACGTGTTATAATATTTTTAAAATACATATTTGATTGTATTTCTTCCTCTTTTTATTGTTTTCAATACCATTGCTTTTCCAAATTCAACATTCACTGTTGTATCTGGCTCTTGACTAGTAAATGAGTGGAAACAATATTTAAACAAGGCTGACAATGGATTAAAAATATAACTTACAGAGGAAAAACAGACTCGACTCCAATGCCAGCCACTAGTCTTCGAATCCTGAAAGTTGTACTCAAACCAGCATTTCGCTTTGCAATAACTATTCCTTTTAGGGTAGAAACCCTGCGCTTATTCTCAGGTACTTCCTGCTCATGAAGATTTAAAAAACTCTAATCAAGCATAAAAGGACATGGATAAGCAACCAACAGAGAAAATAAAAGAAAATCTGATTCATAAGCAATACCACTTTGAGCTCTACAATGTAGCCTGGCTCAATATCTGGGACCACCCTCTCTGCTTTTACTGATTGCACTGCCTCTTTCTCCAAAATCTGTAATATAAAATTTTCAACACATCTCGCACCAAAGTAAGAATAAATTTTATTTCTGATGACTCAAGTTGCAATCAGAAGAGAGTAATTAGCAAAAGACCATTAGCCTCTCTATGTGAATAGCCACATATAGTGATGTTATATTTTTGCAATACCTGCATTATATGCCTTGCGGTTTTGTCAAGCCTTTTAGTTTTGATGCGAGGAGCCACTGCCCCTGCGGTTTTGTCAAGCCTTCTAGTTTTGATGCGAGGAGCCACTTCGTGTGCAGCATTGGCATTACTTCTAAAATCAACATCAACCTTGGCATTATCTACCTTTGATGTATGTGGTGGTTTCCCAGATATTGTACTGAAGTGTCCTCTACTAGAAATATAAGAGGCCAAAAAAGATTTCTGAAATGTCATAGGAAAACCTTGCTGCTTCATCAGGATATATGATGATGGTCGAATAGTATTACTGCACAACAACCTCGGATCAAAAGACTCTTTATCCATGGCATGTAGTGTAATAATCTGAGCATGCAACAGAGAGAGTGGTTGATCAAAGATAACAATAATTTAGATAAAATCAATAGATTTACTATAAAGGAACACAAAATAGAAGAAAACATTTCCCAAACACACTGTATAATACATATTCATTATGATCCAAACATGAGCAATATCGAACAAACCTTCATAATATGCTTAGGATTCAAACCTTAAAGTTTCATCCAGGGTTATAAAAATGGAATTGGTTGGATGGCAGTCATAAAAAGCTCCTTAAGGTTTAAGCCTCTTTGAGCATGGAAAACATGGTGGTATGAGTAAGTGTATGAGGCAGACTACAAACAGGTCAACATTTATTTAATGAGAGCAGGAAAAATACAATACAGTCAATCTTAATATCACATACATTGGCCTGGAGCTCCTGAAAAGTGAGGAAAAGTTCCTTTCCTTTGTCCAAAAAGTGTTTATTGAATCAAGAAAGGAATGCAGGAACAGAAGGCAGCAATGCAGGAACGCAGGCAGTGTAGTTAATGGAGCAAGCTTTGATGAAGCTAAAAGCTTGGTTTGAATCAAAGGACTGGAGGACTGGGGCTACGAGGTTGCTAGAGTTCCAAACAGGTAACAGGGGATTCTAAGGCAAGGAGATAGGAGGATTCACAGAGTTTCAAACAACTAGGGCTTTGTACCTCAGAGACTGGCCTTGAGAAGAGAACTGTGGTTTGTCGGGCAAGCAGACAGTGGACTTCAAACAGTGGTTCCAAATATCTAGTCTTTTGAGCATCGTGATCAGGTGTGCCCCACATTTTTTTTCCTTCATATTCTTCTGGTCCTTCTATTTGTTTTTCAATTATTTTTTGCCTCAAATATGGAACTGGCAAAAGCTACAAAACTGGAAAACACCAAAATAGAAGTGCAAAACCTCTGATACTTTCAGTATTGAAGGTCAATACATCTCTAAACTATCAGTAAACCTTAACTTACCTAGTTAATATGGAAGGGAATGATGATAAGGACACACCAGAACCTAGGGGTGTTATAATAGTTATCCAACTAATATCACAATTATCAACCTTATTAAACTTTAACCATATGAGCAATATAATCAGAAATCACAACAAGATACTCATGCACAATAACACTAGATATGTTAACTAGGGAAACCCTTGATCAGAGGGAAAACCCCGGTGGGGATGGTACCCACAAGATGACGTACTAATATAAATATTCCTTGTTAGAGGATGGACCCTGTTAGGAGTCAATAACAACATTCAGTACATATCAGTCCCTATTAGGAAACTTTGAATCCCTGTTAGGAGACTCCAACCGTGTTAGGAGTTGTGCCGACCCTGTTAGGAGTTGTGGAAGACAGCTAGACCCACTGCCCAAACAGCTTCAAAGGCAAGACCAATGAACCCACTATCCAAATGAGCTTTGTATTATTCCTTGCAGAATAATAGAAATGAATCTTCCTCTGTCCTGTCAACCGGACCTCTGCTCCTTTTAGTCTTCTAACCAAATCACAAAACTCGCATCCAATAATCCCTTGGATCGCTTACTCACATTTAGTAAACATTCTACTCATTTTCGCACTTCGCACTTCATACAACAATCACAACACATTACAAACAAGGAAAACATCTTTCCTTTATACCATATATTCAAAATAATTCCTTGAGTCGGCCTTGAGGCTTTCCCAATTAATTATAATAAGATAATTAATTAACTACAATTACAATAGCACTGTCCGCTCACAATCTACACAACTTCTCACACGTGCGATACTAGGGCTTGCACGTCCGCTGGCGCCATCATCACCAACGTCATCATCAAACTGTCCTCTATCACTGACTGACCGTGCATCTTCTTATTACATCTCAAATGAAGGATATAATACAAACATCATAAATTGCTTTCCAAGCACTTTGTCTCTGTACTGCTCTCAGTAAGTCAAGTACAACTTTTTGTACATCTTTGACTTACGTGCTGAGTATTAAACCTCATCATCAGGACATAGTGCAGAACATGTCCATGACCGAGCAGCACCAAACAAGCAAAACCTTGTCTATACAACTAAGATCTCTCTCTACTACTCTGCCAGTCTTCACAGACTTATTGCTATGTTGACATCAATGACAAACACAATCATGAATGCAACATGTCAATACTCTCCAATGTTTAGGATACTCCCCCAATGTAGTATCATCAACATTCATGCTAACATGGGAGTCTCAACTAATTGAAACAATAGTTGAGCACAACATGCTAATAGATTAGACTGAGGAAACAGAGCCATGGTCAAGAATAGAAGAGTTACAACCAATAACAACTTAGTAACTGGGACTAAGGTAGATGGTAACTAGAAGGTTTTGTAAGCATTCCAGGGAGACAGATTAAATCCAAAACCTACCTTTGGGATGATAACTCAGGGTGGTTTCCAAATATTTCCAAGGATGTTCACTCCAACCGGGTTCTCTGATAACTAGGTGAAGGTAGCAAGTGGCACTCAAGTGTAAGGCATGTTAGGATAACCTCAATTTAATATGCCAAATTTGGGGGGGAGTTGTGTGTACGTGAATGCAAAGCAGTACAAAGGGATACTCGGGCATAGGCAAATTTGAAAAGTAAAATATGCAAGGAAAGGGAAACTCGCAATCATACAACCAAAAACGGTGCCTCAAACTTTAGATACTTATCTTGTGAAACAAGAACCAAGGGAGCAGAAACAAAGTATAGAAAGTGTAAGGTCAAATGAAATATCCCAGGAAACACCAATTTCCAAATGCATGGTAGATAAAACTCAAACAGAGAGGAACCTAAGGGAAATTCGGTTGCCAAACACATACAGCCCTGTGAAGACACCTTTGACGTGGTGTCCAGATTTATATGTAAATGAGCAAGCGCTCATGAAGGATAGGAGTCACAAAGGATATTAAGTTCAAAAGATCACCGAAAACAAGTAAACAAGTAGAAGCTAACAAGAGAATAATATTCTCAGAGAACGGGCACAAAAGTTGCAATTTAGCATGGAAAAAGGTGGGTATAAGTTGATTTTGATAAGAAAGGTGTTACCAGAAATGAAAACAGCAACAAAGCTCACAATAAGGGGAAACAAAAGTGAGAGAGACAATGATCCACAAATTAAAGAAATGAAAATCCAATCTGCAAAGGCCGACATAGAATTAAAAGAAAATAAATTAAGAGAGCAAATCAAAGAAGTCAACTCGTGGACCCAAGTAGTAAGAGGGCAAACAAACACACCAAGTGAGATCATAGAAAAGAAAGTAAGGAGACATAATAGAGAAGAGGACACAAATGACAAGGCAACTAATATCATCATTAAAGGGCCAAAAGATAATGGAGAACGTGAAAATACAAAAGAGTTAATAAGAAACTTCCTCAGAGATCAATTAGATTGGAATGGAGTAAATCAACAAGCAAAGGATAGGAAAATGGATGAAGATAACAAAGGCAGACATGCCAAGGTCACTTTAAGAAGCATAGAAGACAAAAACAAAATTCTAAGAAACAAGAGGTTCCTCAAACGTGCACACATTCTTTATAATGGAGATCTTACCATAGCCCAACAAGAAGAAATAAGGAAAGAATGGGAAAAAGTAAAAGCAGCAAGAGATAATAGAAAATGGGAAAGCCCAAATCAATGACAAATTAACACATGAGAAATACAAACTCCGGGGCCCCCACAAACACTTAACGGTGGTTAATAGGAATTGCAGGGGTTATACTTGGAGAAAATGACCTGGGTTAGGGCCCATAGCTAGAGATAAAGACGCTATCTTTCTCACAGAGACACATGAACAAGATGGGTGCAAGGTTCCAGAGTTTGAGGGGTACAAAAATTATCAATGGGGAATGAAAGAACTGACAGTGACAAAGGACATAGGGGAATTACCATTTTAATAATGGAAACACGGAGCAGATTTATAAGTATAGAGAAAGACTTAGTAAACAAGCAATACATATGGCTGAAAATAATTGAAAACCAAATTTCTATAAGGGTTGTAGCATGGACTTGCTCCTAAACACCCAAAAACATACAAGAAGAAGAATCTAGATTGCAAAGATCCATATGCATTGCTGAAACAGGACATTTTTGCCTTTAACACTTCAGGTGAAGTTTTAATTACAGGCAACTTTACTGCTAGGACTGCAATCAACCAAACTCTCAACATAAAAAGAAGCTACAAAGAAAGCAGTGATTCATTATGGTTAGAAGAAGAGACGACTCTGTTGGGAAAGGTCTTCACAGAACGGTAAGGGCAATGTCAATCACTATGGGACAAAATTACTGGGTTTTTGCAGTCTTAGAACATGATCATTTGTAATGGTATGGAAAAATGGCCCAAGTCTGGAGGCATCACTTGTGAAACCTAAAAGGGTCAAAGCATGGTGGTCTATGTCATTTGCTCTAAAGATTAAACCTCAAGGATAATGGAAGTCAAGATATGAGAATCCCCAATAAGGCTAAAGTCTGATCACAACCCAATTTAATTGAAACTGACCACTCATTTAAAGGGGCAGCAAAGTGTTCAAATCCTTTCTCAACACATGAAAGAGCTGCCGATTGGTAGGATTCTAATAACTCAAAAAAATCAAGAAATATTCTAAGGGGCACTTAAGTGGCTTACAAACACCCAGGAAAATAATCTAATTATTTTGAAACAGCACCTTATTGACAAAGCTAATCTTGTTCCTCTAATCCTCAAGGCGTTAGATGAATGTAAAAGGTCAAGTTCCAAACTAGATGCTAAGAATACTTTCCCAACAAACAACTGGTTTGATGATGAGTGCAAGCTGCCAAAAAGAAATATGAGAGAGAGAGAGAAAATGGATAAAGAAAAAAGAAGGGAATTAATTATATTAACAATATACACTCTTAAATAGAGTTTACAGATACTATTAATAGAATGAACCAAAAATCAAAGTCGTCCAAATAAAGACATATAGAAATAGATTAAACTAAGAAAAAATCAAGCCTCAATGACCATTGATTAAGGTTCTAGATGAACTAGCTATATTTAGGAAGAAGCTAGGATATTAAAAATAATCTAATGGGTGTTATATTTGTTGGGTTTGAGTGATATATGATTTTTCCAGTCAAATTGCCCTTGGTAGCAGGCCATACACTTCTTTGGGGATTTTGTGTAGGTCTAAGGAGGCATTCAGCACTGTTAGGTAGTTGCAATTACCCCTATTTGAGGCATCTAAGGATCTAGAAGGAGGATAAAGCTAGTAACAGCAGTTGCATAAAGAGGTTGAAAATTAAATAATTGTTTGTCATATCAACCCTGCTGCTGCAGCACTTTCTTTGGTAAAAGGCAGAAAATTCTGAGTGCTATTTCCCAGTCTTGGTTAAGATTGGCATCCCAAAAGCTAGTAGAGTCTTATGAAGAGAATAAAGAATTAACCAACCATTCGAGTCATGATAAAAAACATAGAAGAATGTTATTGTTGTTCGTATGGGTCTCAAATATTCCTTCAAAGGTGTTGTTTCCAGTTCTGCAATTTGGATTGCATTTTGATTTTCAGATTGTGTGCTTTGTGCTAGCTGGTGATATAATGGTAAACTTGTTGTTTAATGAAAATTTGGCTTATTCTATCTTTTCAATGTGATTTTTCTATAAATGCACTTTAAAAATGGTTTGTCTGCAGAGTTTTGTGAGGATTTATGGCAAAGGCAGCTTTTGAGGGAGATTGATGGTATGGAGGAAGGAATTAAATATATGAAGAGTAGATTTAGAACTGCAGTAGCAGATTATGCAGTGCAGGTTCCTTTGATTTCTGGAGATGCTTTTGGTGGGTAGACATTAATGATCCACCTCTCCAAAATGAATTCAAGACAGCTTTTCTTTTAGAGATGTCCAAAAGAAAAGTCATGCTCAATGCAAACCCTGACCATATCTTCTGAAGCGGTGCCAAATCCCGGAAATACAAGCTAATCTGGGCTATCAGATAACCTCTGGGGTTTCTAATTGGCCTGGTTGGGCTTGCTGGCACAGAGTGTTTCTCCCAAAAGCTGGTTCTTTCTTGTGGACAGCTCTTGACAAACACATTTTGACTGGAGATAGTCTGAAGAAAAAATGGTGTATCACCTTTAAATTGCCTGCACCTTCTCCTCCTTGGGCTGGTATTGGATGTAGGAGAGGCTTAGATGTAGTGTACTGAGGTTGCAGGTCACTATGGCTAAGATAAATGGTTGGCCAAGGTTATATATTATATAGCAATGCTCATGGAGCCAATTTGTGGATGCCCCCACCCCTGGCCATCTGAAGTTCAATTTCGATGGTTCCTCGAAAAGGGACCCAAAAGTCCTTTGGAAGCAGGAAACATTGTTAGAAATGACAAAGGTTTGATAATTTGTGCACTTTTGAGAAACATTGTCTATGCCACCAATGACAAGGCTTAAGCTGGACATTGACAAGGGGTTTGTGGCTATGAAAATCAAGAGGTTTTGGTGATATCAACATAGAAAGGAATTCACAGATTATTGCAATGCTGTCAAATCAAAACACATCATCAATTGGAAGCTTAGAAGCTGGATTGACAGAGTTGGCAAATTATTATATAGTTTTAGTAAATTTACTATTAAGCATGTTTACAGAAAAATAAACATGGTAGCTTATTGTCTCGCTCACATTGGGGCCAATCAAATGGAGCCTGCGAAATTGGGAGATTCGGCTGAAGCCTAGAAAGGTTTGATGAACATCCTCACCAAAGATTGTTTTATTGTTGATTGAACCCTGAAGTAATGCATGATGTTGTATGGTTCACATTTACTTATTTATGCTCTTATTGCTGCTGTGCTGTCAATGGTTTGCCAGCAAGCAATGTGAAGTCACTGGGCCCGGGGTTTTTTTCTTTTTCTTTTTGAACTTGGTAGGTACATTGTTGTTTAGTGATACTGCTTGGAAACATGTTTTCCTGACCAATTGATGTGGTGTTGTGAGCTGTTGCTCATTTTGTGAATTCTGTACTTTCCTCTTTTGATGTAATAACAGGAGCTACCCCCAATAACAGTAGTACTTGCTCAAAAGAAATGGTGAATGGAATCTGAAACAAAATCCAATCAGAAAACTGTTTGCTATCCATTCCATCTTGGCATTCGATCTTGCAAAACAATGTCCAAAATCAGTGGTATATTTTACAGGGGCTTTCACTTTAGAGAAAGGTTGCTTTGTTAATGCATATTGCCTTCAAACCTCTCACTAAATTGTTCTTGATGATTCCAATTTGGGTCAAGATACTAAAAATCCCTTTGTGGTTCTAGATTAGCTCTTGTTAGGAAGCAATTGGTGATAATTTTAGTTCATTTTTTTCTATCGCGTTATAGACTTATGCTCTTTCTCATCCTACCTTTGTCATATCCAATTAGAAATAGATAACTTAAAGAGTTTGCCAAATAAAATCTAACTCAAAGTGTAAGACTGAATTTGGAAATAGCAGCTAAATGGTAAGAAAGTAGCTTTCATACACTGCAATCGATATGGTTTTGATCCTGGTCAAACTTCTAGGAGGAGGATTGTAAATCCTTTCCGTTTGTTAGGTTATAGTGTGCCTGAGTTGGGGTTTCTAAAGAGCCCTCTCTGCAATCCTTAGTGAAGCCTTCTGGGGGATATTATGTTTCCCCTTTCTCTCTAGTGAAGCCTTGCAGGGATATTATGCTTCTCCTTTCTACAGTGCCCCTTCATCAAATGTGGAGCTTAGCACTTCTCATGTCCCCATTTTCTTAGAGAAAATTCCTAGAGTTGTATCTCATGCTTTTAATTTTGTGCCTTGAGTAGTTTTAAGCCTTTTGTGCTTTTGGAGACCAAGCTGGAAGTATTTTGGCAGTGGAAGCCAAAAATCTAAAGATTGGGACCAACAACAAGATCAAGTGTCAAACGCCTTGGATGGCATTAAATGTCTTTACTATGTAGCAGGTTTAAGTACAAAAGAGTTCATACAGAAGGCAACTCTCAAATCACTTTGAATGCCACTCATTGTAGAAGCATGCCAAACTAGAAATGAGCAAATGCTTGAGGCCTGTATGGAGTATATTGAAGAGTTTTGTATTTAGCACATTTACCAAGAAGGAAATACACTTGGGGATTGCCTTGCAAACTGGGCAACTGAAACGATGGAGGATGATATAATATTTAGGAGATATTTGGCACAAGCTGAATGAGGACAGAAAGGAAGGCTGTGATATTAAAAGATTGTAATGCTTGCACGAAAGAAAGTATTGATAGGAGGATAGACCGACAGTATAGGTGTGTGGTGGCAACCAGTCAGCAAATGCACCCACCAGAGGCTTACTGATAGATGCATTCACAAGCCAATATCTCTTTTGGTTTTTTGGGCAACAATGTAGGAATGCCATAAAGGCATAAGCAAGAATTTATCTTTTGACTACAATTTTGTAGGGTGTCTTGGCAATCTGGGTAGTATCCAGGGGTATAGGATGGTAAATTCCACTACAGAATTTCATTGTAAACCTTTGCTAGTAAGCCAAACATTGGATGTGTTACGTGTGTGGCCCCCTGGCAACATGAATCAATTTCAGAAGCTTCACGATTCAACATTGTGGACTGTGGAACTGGAAACCATATCTCTACAACATGAATCAATTAAAAAAGATTGATTATTTTTAAAGTGGTTTTTTATATTTATCTAATGTTTAAATTTAAAACTGAAATTTTACTCGTAATATTAAAAATAGTATTGAAGTTTTATGATTAAATTGAATTGTTTTTTAGATGAAATTTTAAAAAAAACCAATTAGGACTAAATATATATTTTATATACATTTAAAACTTTAATTTTAATATATATTCACAGGGATTGTTTTTATTGAAACCCTGACTTGTGTTTAAGTATGCAACCATACCCTCTCGCAATTTCGAATGTCTGATCTTTAATATGAGATTAAATTGTAGAAACAAACAAAAAAGAGATAAGTTTGAATGCCAATTACACAAAACATTCATGAAATATTTATTCATAATAATGCTGCAGAGATGAAGCATTAGGGCAGTAAAATAAAGATTACCCGTTCCTTGCTGGGCTCTGTAAACTCCCATTCCACATTCGTGGTGATGTTTGGAGAATCCAAATGCTGTAACACAAGGTGCGCCGTTCCAGAAAATTTAAAACTAAATCGAAAGCTATAAAATTTGACTATAACATTATTTATTTTTTACACAAAGAGTGCATTGAACATTTGCTTACATAGTTCAGGGCTGGTGAAAAATAGCGCGGACCCGGATAAAACCTCCTAACGCTCAGGGCGACCTGCATGTTTAGTTTAGATTGTTCACAAAAATACAACAAATTACTAAAAACTTCCACTGAAATCTGTAATCATGGGTGGTATGTTTGTTTACTGCTGCCCTGCACGTGATCTTTGCAAGCCCATACATCTTCGCCTCTTGGGGAGAGAGACGCTCTGCTGAGAAGGAGGAGAAATTTCGGTAAACTTGGTCTGCCTTACTTTCAACCTAGACCAGCATCAGCTCAAATGTCTGCTCGCTCCCTGCCTTACAAGAATTATTTTACTACTATCATACCTAAAATTTTGATTAAGTTTTTTTAAAAATTAAGCCCAGATAATTTAAAATATGTAAAGTTTAGAAATATAAATAGTTAAATATTGTAGAATTAATTTATTTAGCCAATTAAAAATATTCATAATGTTCTAAATAAAAGAAAATGCTAGGGAAAATTTAAAAAGTCTAAAAGTTTAGTTATAAATTTTATGGACTTCGAATCTATGATATAAAACAAATTTGTTAAAAATACTATTAAAATTTTTGAAACCAAACAAAATCTAAACAATCTTTAACAAAACTTATTACATTTCTATAAGACGTTAGCTATGGAAAAAAAAATTAATTTTTATGTTGGGTAGCCGTTGGAACAATGAGAGCAATCAACAATGAAGAATGTAGGGGAGGACGTCCATGGGGGTGTAGAATCAAGTGAATCTTTAAAAAATAATTCTATAAATGGTTGCAAGTCTCTAACAATGCCAACCATTCATGTTGCCATTCTTTAAATATCGCATATATAAAAATGAATAAAGTGATCTTAGGATATGACTTTTGCATTGATAAAAAAATGTTGATTTACAAATCTAGAAAAAAATGTGAATAATGTTGATTTTTACACAATGTTAGGAAATTGTATTTGGGAAAAAAGTGTACATTCATATTTCAATCGAAAATAAATCAAAAGGGGCAAAGAGACAGAGCTAGTTACACAGAATAAATTGCAGAACCAAAATTAAATCAAGTTTTTGTCTCTCGAAGTAGCATGATTAAAAACTAACATGCTTTCTACGAACACTCTATTTCAACGAAACTCTAAAATACTCATTTTTGGCACAAAATTGAAGCAAATCTTCAACTTAAATATTGCAAAGGCGATCATTACCTTTTTGAGAGGGATTGTCATATGCATGGATGACTTAAATTAAGAAAGATATTACATAGCCAACCTGGTCAAGATTTATGGTATGTAACGCCCTGCCAAGGGATACAAAAGAATTAACCTAAAGATATACGAAGTTTGCAAAACATTTTTTTTATTTTTTTTAAAACAAGAAAGTATAACATTCACATCAACACATAATAGCGGAAGCAATAACATGTAATCATCAACAAACATACATAACAGGTTACATTCCTTAAGGATCCCAAGACGTTGAGTCACATTTAAATTTAATCTAAACTTAAGTCTAACAACTACCACATCCACATGAAAGAATAATCAGAAAGTCCAATGTCCATATAATATACATTTGTTCTGAATGCCTCTTGGCAAATTAATTCGAAATGCTCAATCATCCACTGTACATGTCACGGGTTATGAAAGGCTTAAAAGAATATAAATATGTAAAAATAAAGATACATCATCCTCAAATCTATGATACAAAGTACAATAAAATAAATGAAACCATTCACCATACATGATACATCCATACATCAATAATGATAAAACATCCATCATAAAATCTAACCATCCATCATAATAATCCATGAACAGAATGAAGTTAAATGCCAACCAAGAAAGCTCCAGCCACGGTGACCATGGACGAATCTCAATGGTAAGAGTAAAAAGCACTACCACTCGCTCGCGTGGAACCTAAATGGCCTACTCCCATCGCGTTGAGGAGATAGTCTCAAGTCCCAAACAAAATATCAAAACATAAAACACAAGTACTCTCTAAGTCTGGAAAATCCTAAAAGTACACTAACTCAAAGGTTCCAACATAGATCGACATCTAGACCTAGAGGCACACAAGACACGTAGGAAACCTACTATGCAAGTGGGAAAGTGTCATCACAAAAGTCACGTTGGAAGTAACTGGAGCAATCCCCTAGGAATCTTAGGTCCCCTGTGATCTTGCGGCCACTAGGATCCTCTCATATTGACGAGGCATACTATGGAATGCAAGGTCGCAACCAAGCGTTCTCTCTACCCCATCCTAGTCTGTACTAGCACTCAAGGCATGGGAGAGAACATACAATTATCTTATTAGGTTCATTTAGGTCAGTATTTAGGTGAGATGTTTTCACTTATTAAAACAACTTACAATGGGTTTCTCCAGGCAGCCTCTTAGGGCCCTAACCCCCATTGCAAGCCACTTCCCGACACTACACATAGATAACCTACCCTAGGCTCATCAAAACACAATCAAAGAGTCATAATAAAATCACCTCGGTCCTATACAAGCGACTGAAAGCATCATAAATATAATCAACAATAATCACATCAGTTCTCCACGAGCAACTGATTAGCATCCAATAATAATCATAATGATCACAACAGTTCTCTATCAGCAACTGAAGGCATCCATGATAAATCACAATATCCAATGGTTCTCCAACGAGCAACCAGAAAGTATCCCAATAATAAATCACAATACTGATCGAAGACTCCAAAATGGTCAAGTCAAACATGTCACAACATGACATCATCAAGAGCAAACCATCCAAAACATCTCAGTCCTCTCAAAGCAACTAGAAGAAAAATCATATATATAATTGATTGATGACTCAAAAATGGTTAAGTCAGGGAACTCAAAAACATACACCTCAGCTTCACACAAGGAAATTGGAAAGCAATAACAACCAGTAAATACATCCATCATAGAGAATATCACACATGACCATGGTTGGGTTTAGATAGATCGAGAACAGATCATCATATCATCACATTCGCATAACCCCTAAGCCTCTGGTAAACTTCCTAAACTGGTCAACACTCTAGGACCACCCAAACCCCAAACACAACCAGTACATAGAAAACATCATAGTTTCACAGTTGGTTTTGAATGCTAATATATTGTTGAGTTAATGTAAGGTTTTAAGTTTCAGTTTTCATGTATGTCTCAAGTAATAAGTTTCCGCAATTAACCCCTACAATTAACTCATTTCTATATTTAAATGATTGAACAATTACCCTATAAATATTCTAAGGATAATCTTTTATTTTATTAAGTTATAAAAATGATCCTTAATGATTTTAAATAAAACAATTACAACTTTATTAAAATCATTAATTATAAATTTTTAACATCTTTATTTAAACCCACATTAATAACTTCCATTAAGTCAATAATCTAATTATACAATTTTATCAAATAATATCCATTAATGATTTAAATAAAATAATTACAATTTTATTAAACTCAACAATTAAATCCTCAATAATAATAACTTCTATTCTTAATTAAATATTATTTAAATCATATTTAATTAAATTAATCAGTATTTTATTTAAATATATTACATTTATTACTAATGTAATAAATTATAAAATATTAATGAAATTATTAATAAATAATATCAAAAATTTAGTTTAACTAAAAATTATTAAAAATTAGTTACAATTTATAATATTAAAATTATCCACATAATAAAAATTGAATTTCGAAATGGCATCAACTAAGTTTCTTTTTAATAAAACATAAAACAAGCGATATATATTAATCGATGTCTGCCATAGCATAGTGCAGGACTACTGTCGCAGGGTATTGTTGCGTCAAAAGTACCTGTTGTTGCAACAGTACTGCTGCCGCAACAGTACATACTACGACACGTGGCGGCCGGCAGTTTGGTAGGGGTGTGGGTCAACGACCCCCCCATATTTACATTTTTTTTATAAATAAAACTTTATTATATGTTAGAATTTGTTAAACAATCTCATTTTAAAATATAATTTATTTAGTTTATAAAGTTTTATAAATATTTAAAATTATTAAACAATTTATTTAATATAAATCTATTTATTTATTTATTTATTATTATTATTATTTTGTTAAAATTGATTTCATCTATAATCTAATGGAGAAAACATCATCAACCATCCGAATTTTTAATTTAGAATTCTAAATTCAACCCCTTCCCAATTAAATCCTATTTTCTTTAATCTAAAAAATGAGGGTTTTTTAATTACTTTTATATTCTTTACGTATACAGAAATTGTTGACAAGCAATTAATAATTCGCAATATTAAAATGTTTAAACTTTCATCACAGAGAATTTGGATTTTTACAATCCACAGACACAAAGAAGACAGGAAAGGATAATTGTGTAATTACTCAGTGATCAAAACACAAGACCCTACCTGAGCCTAATGCTAATACGAAATCCCTGAAAAATTGTGAGAGAATTCGCTCCTCTTCAATAACTTTCCTCTAAAAATCTTTCTTAGAATTCTCCTAAAATTTGCTTCCAAAAGTTGTCTTCCCCAAAATTCCTGTCTCCAAAATTCCCAGTCCCTAAAAAATGAAGCCCCAAACTTGTGATAAGGAGTTTTCTCCTCAAATTGGGGCACTAATTGTGCGTTCACCTGAGAGGACTCCTTGCTCACAAGCCTCAAACTCAAAATTAACTTTTATTAATCTTTGTTTTATCTTTTAATGCACATTAAATGAATTATTAAATAACTTTATTTAATTTTCCACTTGACTTCTATTTTTAATCTTTATTACTTGTAATCCCATGCGCACTTTATGAAATTAAAGTAACATTATTAATTTCACTTATTTTATATTTTTTATTAATTTCTTATATTTTAACCTCATGGATACATCATGCAATCTGGAATCTTTTAATAATTTAATATCTTTTCCGCTTTAATTTTATTTTAGAAACTTAATTGATAAAATATTTATTAACTTAAATAATACTATTATTTAGCATTTATTAAAAAATGAACTGTAAATATATTATTATTAAATTAAATAAATATTATCACGTTCTAAATTTGTCATTAAACTTTTAACTCCAAATTTAATTCTTTTTATTTAATTAATTTCTCAATTAATTAAATATTAAAATGTCATAATAATTTTTCATTAAATTAAATCATTAATTAATCTTTTAATTAAACTTAATTAATAGAAAATACACCAAAGACTCATAAAGACAACATACGAAAACCCATCATAGCAAAACACATGCTAAATCAACAAAGGGTTATAATCACAAATTAACGTCATTTGATGCATTCTAAGGGTACTCAACTCGAATACTTATCCTAATTGTCAATTAGGACAAATGGCTAAAGGGTTTAGGATTTGGACTTTAAGATTTATCTCCCCTCTCTTACCATTGAGATAATGCGATAGGGTATGCTCGTCCTGGCAATTCAGGGAAGTCGATACCTAGTACCTGCAACCTATATAAAATCCACGCATGTACAGACACAATATTCTAAGCTAAACAAGCAATGGCAGAAAGTGGTGCATCGTGTAGATCTCGACTAGCAGGTGACTATGACTCCCTTCCTTAACCACATCAAAAATGTCATACATAAAGAAAACAAACACGCACACCATACACATGTAGTATGGGGTAAGTATCCATAAGAAGACACATGTGATAATAAACCATCTAACTAATCATCATCGCTAATTGAAAACATTGAATAATCATCATACATACATGAAATGTAGAGTACCAAGCAATCTCACTATATAATAAACTGAATGTGAGACAATATTTGATAATCTTAAAACAATGCTACTAATCATCAAACATAAAAATGGCCTAAAAGAGTTTGGCAATGATAACTGAAATGCGACTTAGGGGTAGGCGCTACATGGTATGAGATTCCATTACCATGTCTGCATTTGCCCTTCAAAATTTTGCTTGAAATATGCAACAAAATAAGTCGAGTAGCTATGGAATCTTCATGCATTTGTCCCTTCAATTACCATTGTGGAGGTGCTTCAATTCCTTTCACACCCAACTACCTAGCTCGTAACTGTCCATGCAAATGTCAGACTCAGTAATGGTGAATTCAATAAAGCTTCCTTAGTCTATTTTTCCTCCATAAATATTATAAAATAAGAGTTGTATTGTAATAGGTGTATTATTATTATATATATTTCAACTATGATTCTTTCTTTCTGATAACAACTTTATTCTGAAATATTTCAAATATTCAATACGATTGTTTGGATCACCTTTTTGGAATTAGGAATGCAATTATAGCTGACAAGAATGATAAAAATGGCTAGTTCTTGTTTTAGTTACAAAATTAATTAAATCAAATTATGTTAATGTTTTGTATTATTAATATGATTTATCTGCTATTTTAATTTACATGACATTGAAATTATCGTCAAATTTTTTTAAATGCTAAAAAGTTTACATTGATGAATGCTTCCACTATAGAAAGCCTCTCAGCTTACTTATAGTTTTTATTATTACTAGCACCTTTGAAGGAGGGTTATGCCAATAGTTTGCCCAAAAAAATTGTAACTAATATTTTATGTACATAGTAGAACATATGAAAGATAATTTTAAAATCTTTATTATTTTATCTTCCTTGCTAACCATGGAATGCACCCTATTAAAATTTTCTTTTGTCGAGGTTTGTCATGTCTTTTCAATAATTTATCTTGTATGCAATTGTTGTTGGTATCTTTTGTACCCTTTTTCATCTATAAATAACATTATAGGCTATTGGTCATTATGGCATGTACTTTGATTATCCTCCTCCCAAAGCATGAGTGCTACATGAGCATTGGCATTGTTATTAATGAAGTACAAACTATTGTAGTGGTTTCCATCATGATATGAGACATGAAGTGTGTGTGTTTTTGAGCTATCAATATTGTAGATTTAGGATACTTGGCCCTTCAAATGGTGCACATGAATGTTAGTTCGAGTCACCATGAAGGCTGCATAAATCTCACAATAGTCTACCCAAGTTCCATCTTTTGTCATTTTTTCATAGTATTCTTCAAAATTCATGTCATCTTTTTCAGAAAAGAAAAGCTCAAAGTCTGAACAATTATCCATAATGTACTCCACTACCATACTACAATACTTTGAGTGTTGCTCTTGGTCACCTTCAAGTTGATCTGCTAGGACTCTGAAAAAACAATTTCCATCTAGTAGCATTTGCACCACTCTTATTCGTAATCCATTGTGTTGATCCTTTATTTCTTCTTGGCTCTCCTCCTCACTTTCTACTTCATCCAACACGATGCTTAGTTGAGATTGCTTGTCTTCTTCTTTGATGGACATATCTAACTAAGAAAGAGCTAGTTCTAGTTAAATATTTTTGTAACATATAATTCAAATAGATAATGAAATGTATAATTCACTTACATATAGTTCTCAAGCATTTTATTTCAAAAAAACATAATGTTATGTTCAACTATTTTGTAACGGTCTCAACCTTTGCCTAAATCATCAAATTTATTCATGTGTGATCCTAGAAAGTATGAAGATGACCAATTGTAGAATTTGTTTAAATGCAACCCTACATGATACAAATTAAATGAAATCAAATTATGAACATGTACAATAGACATTACCTCTCAAGGTGTAGGAGACAAATAGTTATGATCAGAAGTGATGGGAGAGCCAAAGTCGAGGTTAATAAATCTTTGGTAAGATGTGAGAATCCAATACTAATATGTCTTGTATATATAGAAACCACTTAGATGTCCTTGACATAGTGTGAGGAAAATGCAATTGCATGTCTACGATATATTGACATGATTCTACTTGAGGCAGTGACAAATACAATTTCTAAGTTCTATCGTGTTTACATGCATGTTTGGTAAACTAAGACATTGTCGCATTCCTATCCTTGTCACGAGATATTATCATATACAATGCTTATACTTGCATTTTAGAATTCTTCTTCAATTATAATTTTTTGAAACCCTTTGTCCTTAGTATGAAATATGCTAAGAAGGTCACCACTAACTCTATGATTGGCCTATAGAGTGGTTGATTTTCTATTTTATTTCCAAAAGAAATTTTTTTCCTTAAAATCTTGAAAAAACACGAAGAGGGTCATTGCATTACATAAAGTCATTCTCAAGTGATAAGTTAAAAATAAAGGGATCAAACTAAAATAAAGTGAAACAGAATTATCTTTTATTTAATTATGGTAGTAATAAATAAATAAATTTGGGAGATTTATTAAACAAAAGTTATATTATATTTTATCATGTTTTAAAAAATAAATGATAATATTAATTTATTTAGATTTTAAGAAGTTTATGACTATGAAAGAATTATTTTTTATGAAATTATATCAAAATTTTAATTAGAAGTAGATCACATCATTAAAGTCACTGAATTCTATAAATATTAGTTTCATCCTTTTTCAAAATTAAATATAGATAATCAATTTATTAATTTTAAATACAATTAACATAAATTAATTATTATTATTTGTTAGGCAAAAGCCTACAATGCAATGGTAACTTGCGAGCCTCTCATGTGGGAGGTCTTAGGTTCGAATTTGCCTTCGCTTAACATATAATAATAATTAATCTAGGCTTCAACTGTTTACTGATAAATAATAATAATAATAATTTGTTTAATTGAAAAATAGTAACAAAATAACAATAACAATATACTATATAACTTTTTAATTTTATATTTCAATACAATCTATCCCACCCAATGACACATCCCCACCTAGCCCTTAGAGTAGTAGGAAATGGGCAATTTATCATAGGGCTTATTGTAGGGCAGAGAGAGAGAGAGAGAGAGAGAGAGAGATGAATAGGGATCTACAAATATGTCACAATATTGAGTGAAACCATCTATGCTTGTCAATAAACTTTGTTAAGATTATTATCTTATATTATCCAACATTAATATCAAGTAATCCTTGAACTTAAGCACAAACTAATCTAGCTTTAATTAAAAATTAGTAGTAAATCCCTATGTCAATTGACATTTAGTCTAGAGTTCATTTGGATATAATGGCTTGATATAATCACATTTACTTGTTGATATCTCTTTCTACTCTCATTATAATTGTGCATACATTTCCATCCATCCATTTTTCCCTTATTTATACCTATTTTAATACATTTAATCCTCTCCCTCAAAACTAACAGTTCCCTATTGTAGGTCAACCTATAGGGTTTTTCCTTAAAAAATTATGTTCAAATTCAAATTATGAATTCTAACATAATACTAAACTTTTCCTTACTCTTCCTTTCTCTCCCTCGTTGACATTTCTAAACTCTCCCTCTTTGACATCAAATACCAAAGGATACAGACTCTAAAATTACTATGTACCTTTTGTACTAATTCATATGCAATATGTTCTACATTTCACACTTGTAGTGTAACAACCTGCATCAACTTGATTGATCTTCAATAGAGTTTGGTTGATGCCTCACTACCTTTTTCTTTAGCGAGCATCAGATAGGGGAATAACCCCTAGTTTACCTCTTAGATACATAAATGCATTCTTAGGTAAAGCCTTAGTAAATATATTTGCTATTTGCTCCTTAGCGTTCACATATTCCTATATAACCTCTTTTATCTTGAACCAATTCCCTTAAGAAATGATACTTGATTGCAATGTGTTTTGTCTTTATGTACATCACAAAATTTTTGAATATATTTATTGCACTTGTGTTATCACAATAAATAACCACTTATTCCTTGATATTTTCCTTCATTCCCAGCATTTGTTGATTGATCCATATTATGTTAGAATAGTTGAATGTTGCAGCAACATACTTTGCCTCTGCTATGGATTGAGAGATACAATTATGCTTCTCGCTTGTCCAAGACACTAGCATCTTTCCAAGAAAAAATGCTCCTCTACTAGTGTTTTTTCTATCATTAATGCTTCATGCCCTATCTTCATCAATAAAGGCCCACAACTCATGATTTTCTCCTTTCTTATACCATAATCCATATTCTTCAATTCCTTTTAGGTATCTCAAAATTCTTTTGACTTCCATCATGTGATTTTCTTTAGGATTAGCAAAAAATTCTTACAACTATGCCAATTTTCAATATCAAGTCTGGTTGGTACCACACGCTGAAGTTTCCCAATCATTGATTTGTAAGTAGTCTGGTTTACCTCCTTTGAATCATTGTTCTTTAAGAGTTTATGTATAGTAGACATAGGTGTTCCAACTGGTTTTGAATCTTCTATTCCAAATACTTTCCGTATCTCTTTGATGTACTTTGATTGAGTGATGAATATTCCATCCTTCATTTGATGAACTTGTAGACCCACAAAGAATTTGATCTCCCCAAACATAGACATTTCAAATTCTCTTCTCATTTCTTTAGCAAATGTCTTGCATAGCATTTCATGTCCATGAAATATGATATCATCTACATATATTTCTACAAGTAATATCTTGTCCTATTGTCCTTCTTTTATATATGGTCCTTCTTTTATATACAAGTTATTGTTATCATTTGGCTTCTCAAAACCAATCTTTACTAGATATTCATGTAGTCTTTCATACCATGATCTAGGAGCTTGTTTCAATCCATATAAACCTTTATGAAGTTTACATACTAGGTTTCTTTTTCTTGGACCAATGAAACCTTTAGGCTGTTCAATGTAGACTTCTTCTTCTAGGACTCCATTCAAGAAAGTTTATTTAACATACATCTAATACACTTTGAATCCCTTTTGTATTACATATGCTAGAAGTACTTTGACTCCTTCAAATCTTGCAATAGGGGCAAATGTTTCCCCATAATCAATACCTTCTTCTCGAGCATAGCCTTTATATACTAGCCTTGCCTAGTTTCTTATCACTTCTCCTTTCTCATTCAACATATTTCTGAATATCCATTTTGTACCAATCACATTTTTATCCTTAGGTCTAGGAACAAGAGACCAGGTTTTATTCTTTTCAATTTTCTCAATTTCTTCATTCATTGCCTCTATCCAACTTTTATTTTCTAAAGCATCTTTTGTAGATCTAGGCTCAAGTTCACTAAGAAAACATGTACCTTTCAATTTGTTACTTGTCAATATGCCTTTTGTCTCTCCCCCAATTATTTGTTCAAGTGCATGATGCCTTTTGGAAAAATTTGCATGTCTTGGATCTTTCTTACTTGATTATGAACTTGGTTCACCTAGATCTTCAAGATCTTCATCATTTTGCTTGGACTCTTCTAGTTGATCTGGCTGTAACTCGGGTTGTACTGCCTAAGGCTACAACTCGAGTTGAACTATCTGTGACTTGGGTGCCTTTGTCTGTGACTCGGGCTCAATTGCTAGTGAGTTGTTAGGTACACTTGGTTTTTGATTGGCTTCAACCTTCTGAGGTAAATTCTTAGGTTCCTCTTCACAATAAACAAAGTTTTTGTAATCTTCAAGCTCTTTGTTGCTTTTTTTTTTCACTTCTTTTTATAAATTCATCAATCTTTATATGGACACTTTCTATCACCTTGTGAGTAGTAAGATTCAAACATTTGTATGCCTTGCTTCTATTGGAGTAACCTAGGAATGTACCTTCCTCACTTTTTGCATCTAGCTTTCCTTTCCTTACATCTTTTAGGATATAACATTTTCTTTCAAATACTCTAAGATAAAAAAACATTAGGCTTATATCCATACCATAATTCATAAAGTATTTTGTTTGTACCTCTCTTCAGTTGAATTTGGTTTAGTGTATGAATTGTTCTACTGATTTCTTTTCTCTAGTATTTTGGTGCAATATTCTCCTTTGACATAACTGTTCTTGCACATTCTGTGATGGATCTGTTTCTTCTTTCTACTATACCATTTTGCTTTGGAGTTCTAGGAGTTGATACTCATCCTTTGATTCATTTTTCATTGCAGAATTCATTGAATTCATTTGAGATGAATTCTCCTCCTGTATCTGATCTCAAACACTTTAGATTATTCCCTGTTTCTTTCTCAACTCTAGCCAAATACCATATAAACTTTTGAAAAGCATTAGACTTATCTTTTAAGAATATTACAGTCATCATTCTAGAATAATCATTAACAAATAAAATGAAATATATATTTCCATAGTAGCTTTCCACACCTATTGGTTCACAAAGATCTTTAGGAACTAGTTCCAAAACTTCTTCAAAATTGTAGGACTTACTTTTGAAACTTCTCTTGCTCATTTTTCTAATTTGACATTGTTTACACATGCCCATCTCAAGTCTCTTCAGATAAGGTATGCCTCTCACTCTTTTATTCTGTCTTATGGAGGTTAGGTTGTCAAAGTTAACATGACACGTCCTCATATGCCATAGCCAACTTTCCTCTATCTGAGCTAACAAACATGTATTTTCAGTTAGATCTAGGTAAAACAAATTAGTTTTTGTCTAATTGCCAATTTCAACTAGGTTTCCTTTCCCATCCAATAGTTTTAGCTTTGCCATTCATGAATTCAACCTTGTATCATATATTGTTCAGTTGTGCTACACTAAGTAGATTGTGTCCTAATCCTTCAACCTAATAGGTATTCTCACATTTGATTCCATCAGTTAATGTTGTGATTCCTTTTCCTTTTACATAACATGGTTCATTATTTCCAAATCTAACACTTCCACCATCATAGTGTTACAAATGTTCAAATTTAGTTTTATCACCAATCATGTGATGAGAACAACCACTATCTATGATCCATGTATCATTTTTGCTAACATGAGAGATAAGTGCCATTTTTTTGTTTTCCTCGTTATTAGATTCATCTTTAACAACAATATAGACTATTTCATCTTCATCATTATCACTATCATTCTTTTGCAATGTAACGTGATTTCTTACCTTTGTCTTTGTAGTCCTTGTAGCCTTTGAATTCTTTCTTGCCTTTGAACTTGTTGAATCTTTTCTCATCTTTATCTTCTTTGTTTGGACACCTTGCACCAATGTGATCAACCTACTCACATGAGAAACAAATCAATATAATTTTGCCTCTGAATTTTGCTTTCCCTTTTGCTACTCTTTTTGCTAGAATAATGACTTCAAGGTCTTTCTCATATTCTTCATCATTGTCAACCTGTTTTCTTTTTGAGTTCCCCCCTTTTCTACCAAGAGTTAGTTTTCTTTGAATGTAGATTCAAGATTGTTAGAAGTAGGAGCATAGTTATCAAAGTTATCCAACTCAAAAGCAATTAATCTTTGCATAAGAGCATCTAAGGTTAAATCATTTGTTGGATTGCATCTCGTCTCTTGAATAACTACAACTCTAATTGCATAAATAGGAAGAAGATTTCTTAGTACCTTGCTAATTATAGTTTCATCATCAATTTTACCTCCAACAGCTCTAATTGCACTTACACTTTCTTTGATTCTTTCATTATATTGGGAAATTTTCTCTCACCTTCTTTCATTTTCAAATGATCAAACTTACCTCTTAGACGCTACACCTTATCTCTTTGCACATTTTTGTCACCTCCATAGACTTTCTGTAGTTTTGCCCACATATCAAATGTAGTAGGACAATCTTTGACCTCATTAAATTTAGAATAGTTCAGAGAGGAAGCTATATCAATCATCATTATACTATGTTCCTCCGATTCTTTTATTTGCTCCATAGTCATAGGCTTGGGTGGTGACACATATTTATTCTCCAAGTAGAACAAACCAACATCATTGATGCTTGATAGATGAAGCTTTATCAACTCCTACCATGTTGAAAATTTATCTTTGTTAAGCTTAGGGATCTCCATTCTGCAAGACATCTTGGTCTTTAACGTAGGTCCTTAAAACCTTTTCCTCGAAGCACCAACAACTCTTATACCAATTGTTGGAAATGTAAGAGTGTAACTAAGAGGGGAGGGGTGAATCAGTTACAACAAAAATAAATATTTGTCCCTTAGATGTCAATACAAACTTCCATTGATCATGCAATACTGAACAACTCAGTTAACACTTGGAATATTATTGTTACTTGGTTAACAAAGTAATCTTAAGATTTATTAAACAATTTTATCCTTTAGTAACTCAGTTGCAAAAACATAAAGCATAAGAAAATAACATGCACATAGAGGACACCAAGATTTAATGTGGAAACCCAATTTGGGAAAAACCACCTTGCAAGTAGTCACAATATTTTTCACTCTTCTAAAGTGAGCCCTATTAGGAGCCAACCCTATTAAAGGTTACAAAACAAACTATTAAGTATGACTCTGTTAGAGGATTTAGATCACCCTATTAGGAGTGGCCTTGTTAGACGATTTAGACAATGATTGTTAAGTCAACTCTATTAAGATATTTCTTTACTGCTCCAATGGTTAGAAAGAAAAAATAATTTGACTTGATTGGTGAAGCTACTTCTTTATAGATTTAGATCTCTATTCTGGCTTAATCTCTAGATCTCTCCTGATTAGATGTTCTTTGCAACTTATCTTCCACACTTTCCTGCTCTGCCTTCATTCACATATCCATCTTTTATTTCTTGTTCCACTTGTCCACTCTTACCTCACAACTTGACCTTTCTTATATATCATAAGCTAAGACAAGTTGGCTTGAATACCCTTCTAAATGATATATAAACATCCAAATAGTCAGCCTCAAACAATTAAATATTTGACAAATACATTATGTTGTCACTCAATCAATACTAGGATTGAACACTCAGTTGACATTGCAATTCCTTTGATGCCTGATCACTCGATCAATACTAGGAGTGAATGCTCGATTAATACTATGAATCCTTTGGCCCCCAACTACTCAGTCAATACTACAAGCAGGAATCCCTTTATTAACCAACTGCTTGGTTAACACTAGAAAGTCTTCTTTGCCTGACTGCTCAGTCAATACTAAGATATACAAGGTTAATACAACAAACTCTACTTTGCTCAGTTAATACTAACATTTGTGCAACATCAATTAAAACATACAATTGATGAATTAATTTCAACACATATAACATATAATTAGCCTATTGATTCTAATTAAACTTTATTTCAATTTCCATCATCAATTAATCATCTAAATTAATTGGCCACATCTAGTATATGAAGGTAACCTCCATAAAACATTTACTATCCAATTAATATTCCCACACATTTGATCAATGCTCACCAAAATATAACAACTCACATATTCTAACACCATACCCTTATAGAATTATTGTACAATGATTTGTATTTAGTAAATACCACTAGGTTTCCATAGAAGGACTTCTTATCTCAATACAAATTCTTTCTCCAATTTTATAAAAATCTCCATGAATGTGATTCCCATATAATAGTACTATATGATAACCATCCAAATTAATTATCCATAAAGTAATCACGATGTATAATGATGATATCTGCATCAGTTTATAATTCAACATAGTCAATAATATCAAAAGAAAAGTAAACAAGTTTTATAATGTATTGTCATAAGGTATGTAATAGGAGGTCTATTATGAAAGTCAGTGAAATGTTATAATGAATTGGAATATGGCCTCACACACATTAACCCAAATATATGTCAATATGAAAATTTGCAAAACCCTATTATTTATTATTTGAAATGCATTATTATCAAATTCATGAAAGAAGAAGGTGTATGAGTGGGTACCATTTCAATCAATCTTGTAAGGAACTGTAACATGCATTTATTTTAACACCTCATCCAATTCTTCTAATCTAGTATGTTATCTCATAGAAAGAAATACCTAAAAGATTATGATTTGCTTGGGTGGTTAAGATTGGGCCTGACATCGTCCTGCCCCTTTCTCTTGACTTCCTCTTGGAAGTCACCCAAAATTAGGAACATACTCCTATTTTAGGACTTACCTAAACTTAGTAAAAGAAAGAAAAAATCTTATTAGGGAGAAGTTCATAGAAGGAATCATACATGTGTCCATATGTGTACCCAATCATATTGAGGAGATACAGATGTTGAGCCATAATATATGTCATACAATATTTACTGCCTTACTTTACGGTTATCACAATGGTGTCCCTCTATAACCTAATTGAGTTAAAGCATTAATAAGGCTTTTGACAATAATGGTTTGAATATGGTTTATCATTCCTATCATAAAAGGCATACGAAAGGATGGTATCATGGGAACCTTACTCTAATAATCCTTTATCATTAAGTACATATTCTCAATGCTCAACTCCCCCATATGGTTTGTCAAAAGTCTCTCCTAGGTATGACTATTACACAAGTCACATCACAAAAAAATATGTTACTATTTTCAATTGAAAATGCCTCAATAAAATAAAATTAACTGCAAGTAAAAGTAATCAATAAAAAAAATTTAAAAAAAGAGTGGCCACATTATTAAAAGCCTTAATTCTTAAACAAGTAAGGGCTTGTCCTTGACACAAAATAGGACCATCAAAATAATTTTGGCTGAGTAGGACATCATTACTTTTTAGATTTCTAGATAGCTAAGAAAAGTAGAATATTTCACAATAAAGGACCCAAACAATGATTGCATTTCTTGAAAAATTTCATGTTACAAGTACAATAAGTACAATATACCAAGGTCACTAGAGAAGGACGAGAATGGTGGTTTCCCAACTAAAATAGATTTTAAAGACTTTCTTTGATCTTCTACCCATAAGTATATAATCAAGGATGGTCCCACATACTTGGAGTCATAATAAACTAATAAATATGAATGTGCTAGAATTGATAGGGCAATTATATCATATGCACGATCATAGTACTTCTATCCTAATGTCACCATTCACAACTCCAACGTACAAGGACTAAGGGGTGATTTTTGCAATATGAATTTCCTCAATTATGGCTATATACAAGGATGAATACAAGGACTAACATCCTTCAAAAGTAGAAATGGATGCATGTATTCTACCTCTATAACATATTGTTCATTTCATATATAAATACTTAGGGAGTTGATACCAAATGATTTTCAACATTAGACATGGCTAGTGACATATATTATTATATCAAAATGTATAATACAACACTACTTTAATTCTATCATTTATATCACATGGATTAGTTAGTTTTATTTTCTTTGACCCTGTCATGGACCTCTCTATTGCCAAACCCTGGGGTTGTAAGAGTCTAGTGCCTACCAATACGATAAGTGAATGGGATTAAGTAGTTGTCTAAACATTTGACATAACCATGATCAAATAGTTTGAAAAATAAGTTTAGATTTTCTAATTGATTTACATCATCTCACATAATATTTGCCTCTTTGTTTACCAACATGAACCTTCTATGCACTAGCAATTTTATTATCATCATACACTCTCTATTTAAACTTAGATTGAATTCATTGATTCATTGGTAAGGTTTTAATAACCTTACACCCTAAGTGTTATAATTGGCTTAGTAGTTTTTGCTAATTGTAGGTTTATAATAATGTCATGAGGTGGCCATGCTTACTCACATAATTATTTAAGATCTATAAGCGTGGAGTTCTTAGTTGGTGTTACTTTGTATGATTAAACCCTAACATGCAATTAAGGTTCCTAACTAAGTTTGGCTCAAAGATAAAACCTAAGAGGGGTCCACTAGGAGGGACCCGATAAACTAAATAGATCAACTTGAAAATTCAATTCGATCCCATTACTCTAAATATCAAAATTTTCTCAAATTATAAATGATATAAGGATTAATTAATATACCTACCATGCTCACCTTTGATGCCCATTAACACTCTTAAAGATTTTACAAATTATTTTAAATATTTTAAAATTTTGAACATAACTTTATCACAATTCCATTAATCATCAATTTTCCCAATACACGATTTGCAAAAATAATAATAATAAGTATGCAATCAAACATATGCAAGATTTGTTCCTAACTAAAATCACCTTATTCCCTATAACCTATGACTTTACATCACACCATAGTGTAATGCCCATAACTAATTCCCTCAAAGGGTCCTTTATGATTTATAAGTTGAGCTTCATGTAATTGAAACTATTTACATTACAAATTTAATGATCACAACTTTTGTTTGTCCTAAATTTTTAAATTAACTAGTAGTGTTAGAAATATGCCCAAAAGTTGTGTAATTAGCTTAAAATTTGCCCCATCAAACATGTTCTATTAACAAGATAAAGTGTATCTCCTTTTATATTTCCATTTATAAAATTAACACACACACACACACACAAAATATCATTATAAGAACTTATTATACAATTTATTTAATAACATCATATCTCAAGGTCTTACTCACCTAATAAATTCAACAACATAGATATTGTACTAATACCCAATAATTTCTCATTTTTTAATTTTAAAAAAAACTCCTTTTCAATATATCATTAATTTCATAATATATTCTCGTAATAACTCTAATACATCAAACACCCTCCTCATATTCTCTTTACACAATATTATGTTAACTAAACAAAAGAGCATAATTTTGAAATTTAAACGCCACATATCATAGTCTCTATAATGAAAATCATTAAATCTCAAACTAGGTAACACTCCCTTCAAACTTAAATACTGTAGTTCATTTAGTTATTGTTGAAAATACAATAGGAAAGTAAACTCTGAGGGGGTGGAGGAGGGGAGGAGGGGGGTGGTGAATCAACACTTAAAACTTTCAACCTCTAAAACTATTCACCACACATCCATCTCACAATCTATGCATATAAATTGAAATACCAAATTAAGCATATACATCCATAGCATGAAAGTAAAATATTCAACACATGTATGACACAAGATATTTGATTACCTAGAAACCCTCCAAAGAGAAGGTAAAATTGGGGTGGGGATGACACACACAAATCTTCACTACTATAGTAATAAAGTGTATCCAATGAAGGTTACAATGTTTGAACATGAAACATGATCCACCCTATGAAAGGTCTACCTTGTTAAAGGCTTACAAGATTGTTAGATCTTACCTTGTTAAAGGATTTAAACACCTTGCTAAAAGTATGCTTGGTAAGAGGACTTTAACTTACAATGAAGTAAGCACCCTGTTAAAGGATTTACAATAGCCTGTTAAGATATTTAATTGAATCACTTGTTAAAATATCATAGTAATGATCCTTTAGTTAACACTCTATTGCTTTAAGTCAGATCACCTCTATACTGATGTGTACCTGATCCTTTCTGATCATATATACCTCTGTTGTTCTTTGATTTCTTTCCTTTGTTCTCCTTTAACTGATTCTGCAAAGTAACTCAATTCATAACACCTTAATCACCATGAATGCTCTATTTGCACATACAAACTCTCTTCAATTCTCCTTTTTCATTCCTATAAGAGTTTAGGGTTTGTCTTCCTTAAGAAGACCTAGGTGATTTAGGGTTAAGTATGAATCAATGGTAGTGATTCACCCATATTGCTGCTTATACCTTCTCTTTTTCTAATTGGATGCATGTAATGCATAGGGATTCACAATTAATATTCATCCTCATCAACAAAGATCATAAAATAATGCTTAATTTGGCTAAAAAATGGTTTACATAGTAGTTTGTGCCAATATAAACAACTATGTCAAAATTGTATTACTCGGCATCTAAAGTCCTTGGTGCTTGACATTAACTATAACTTCAATGTTGTCACTTGACATCTGAATGACTCCACCTGCACTGCTTACTTGGCCCCTGAATCACTCGACACATATTATCTGTTCAACATCTGAGTGGCTAGGCACTCATTGTTTACTCAGCATGCTCTATCTTATATGTTATGCTTAGCATATGTTACTTGTTCGACATGAACTAATTAAATGACTTAAGTGTATAGACACTCATTTGTCAAAATCAACTTGAGATCAACAATCTCCCCCTTTGACATGAGTGTTAAAAACACTTGGTCATGCATTAATGATCTTCTCTTTATGAGCATAACTTATATATCTAGTATCTATTCTACTTCTATACAAAATTTCAAAATATCAAAATTTTGTAACACATGACTTATTAGTCATACCTCAAAATTTCATAACTCCCTTTGGGTTGATTGTTTTGTGCTATACTCTATATTTGAACCAAAATATTTCTCCTACTGAGTAGATTTTTTGTCTGTTTATCTCCGTCTCTATCTCCCCCATACTCTTTCTCATTACTTGTTCTATTTATCTCTGTCTCTATCTCCCCCATACTCTTTCTCATTACTTGTTCTCTTACTCCCCCTTTTTCCTTATTTCTCCTTTTTGACGCTTATGTTAATGGGCTATACACTTATAATGTATTTGTCCAAAAATGGTTTGTGGATCTCTAGTATGATCTTTAGAGATGCATCCCAATTATCACAAGCTACCTCCAATGACTTGATTTGGATGGCCTGCTCAACATCAAGGTGTAATAAGCCTTCATGTGTAGAAAGATGAGAATCTTTCTTCATGAGAATTTTAGTATAGGCTAGTTCCTTGTGCAGTATCTTCATGTGTGGAGTCAATGTAGACTAGACGCATATTAGTTTAGCCTTGATGTTGGCTTCATCTGCATGTAATGTTGCTAACTGACTTTGGGATTATAGGAGGGTGCTGAAGTGTTTCTCACTTTGGGCTAGAGACTTTGGTTGAGTTATGCTAGATGTTTGCATAATTCTCTCCAAGTTTAGGATATGACTCCCAACTTCCCTTATGAAGAGTTTAGTATTATTCAATTTGGTATACAAAGAGAAAATATTCTCTAGTATCTTCTTCACATTCTCTATTTTGGTTGCTAATTCAACCTGTGTCAATTCAATAGAACTTGATATCTTTTCATCAACCTTATGTTTGAACTTTATTTCAGACCATTCAAGTAGTTTGACATTAGAATCTAAGTCTATGTCATTTAGCTTCTCCATTAGACTAGTTAGTTGTTTTATTATTGGCTTGTTTTCCTCTTTAGCTGGCAGACTAAATGCATCAGCAAAAATGTTTTTGATATCAATCAATCTTGCTTCTGACATTGCTCCTATTTGAGCAATTCTTAATTCTTCTTCTTTGCTAGAGCTTCCTTGAGTATGCCCATCTACTCAATAGTAATAGTTTCATAATCAAGCTTGGGCAACTCAATTACTTCATCCGGATTTACATCAACAAATAATGTAACTTCAGCTTCCTTGGATGTGCTTGGACTCGACCTTAAGTTGTAATGGTGTAGCTTCTATGCTCAGCCTCTAAAGAGCTTGACTAGGAGGAGTAGCAGATTCTGGTAATGTTATTAGTGCTTGTATTGCTAATTGTTTGTTGTCAAACTTGACTCTTTAGTTGTGTCCTTCTCTATCTTTATATTACCAGTAACACCTTGATTTTGTGTTGTATGTGCAGAAGTATCTACTTGGCCTATTTGAACTTGTGTTCCTTTAGTCTTCTCTGTCTCATCTTTCTACTCTCCAATTGTCTCACCCTTGTCATGTTCACTTTCCTCTTTAGTGATTGAGACTGGAGTACTTTGTGCCAATGTACTGATGGTAGAAGTAGTTGTCTCCTTCCTTTGATATACCACAAGGGGTAATGTAGGTTGTAACATGGTGAATTGAGGGGGGGTTAAAGGTGTAATTTTTTGATGTACTTCCTCCCCTGTAGATACCTTGTCTACATTCTCAATCTTATCAACATTCACTAGTACAAGATTCTCACAAAGTTCGGCCTGGGTGATGGATTTCACCAATATCTTCTTCAAGTCATCCTTTGTGAGGGGATTGATGTTTTGAGTGACAGTATCAGAAATTTCCTTTATCTTTATAGTATCATCTTCTGTGTTCACATCATGTGGAGGACTAACACTTGGCACTAGTGTGTCTGACACACTCTACTCTGTTTGTTGCTTATCCTCAACTGGTTCCTATGTGTTTATGTTCATGCCCATGCGTCTCATAATTGTATCTTGTTTGGTGTCTTCCTTTTCTCCTTCTTTTTCCTTACCTACCTCAATAGGTGCTGGCAATATTGCCTTGGGTGTTGTCAAACCATATAGTGATTTCCAAATCAAAGTAGTCTTTTGTACAACATCTTCAATGTTATTCTGCAATATATTGAATGCCCTATATTTTGGTGCAATTTTTTCCAGTATGCTTTTTAATGGATTTTGCCATTGCACCCTTACTTAGTTCTAGCATTACCTGGGCAAGTGTTGTCTCTCTTATTTGTTTTTCAATATCCAGACAATAGTGCCACTTCTGCTCAACTCTCACATACAAACTTTTGTGTTTGGAGTTGACAAGTTGAAGAGGAGCCTTTTTAAATATTGCCATCATGGCATATACTACCTCTTCAACTTGATTATTTTCAATCTTCCCAAGATTGTCAAACTCAATTTGAGAGAATCTAGATAAATCATCATTATTTCTAATATTCTTATATAGACTATCTAAATCTGAAGAAGAAATGTGACTTACCACTTGAAACTAGCTATTTTCATCAAATTCAATCTTCTCTTCATCAGATTCAGTTGGAGTAACATATTTTCTCCTTAGTCTCTTCCGAGATTCTTCACCCTTGCTAGCTTGACTAGCTCTCCTCTCCTTTGGATTGGCTACTTGCTTAGCCTTTTGTGTAGTTGCTCTTGTGCTAACCCTTGTTGTATGTACTATAGGATGAGTAGGTTTTGCAACCTTCTTCGATTTACTCACTACTGGTGCTTTAGCTTTTCTTTTCTTTCTTTTAGTAGCTATAGATTCACTGGCTTCTTCTTTCTTGGCACCTTCTATAATTTTTACCTCCTCTTCTTGTTTGTCCTCTCCTTGACCTTGGGTGATGGCAAGTGGTGCTTCAATAGGTGCATTCTCTTCTTGTTCATCATCATCATCATCTTCTTCTTCTTCTGCCCCTTAACCAAATTTCTCTGTCAGTTTCTTTACCATCTTATTCTTCTTCCTAATAACTAAAGCAATCTTCAAGTCCATTGTGATTTTTGACTTAGCCACATCATAGTTCTCAAAAGTTGTAGCCTCCTTGTCCACTTCTTATGCAAGTAATGTTGTGATTGTTGCATGGGCTTCATCAATGTTGATTTCATATCCCAATGGTCTTAACCATCTAACTCTAGGAACTATTTCCTAGACATATATATAGTTAGTATCAACTAGGAAGCAAACATCATCAAAATGTTTCTCCACTAGTGAAACTGGTATCCTCAGTCTTTTCTTCATTATCTGCTTGAAGTCTTTGAAGTAGCTTGTCATGATTGACTAGAAATTATCACCTAGTTGCTCAATAAATTTAACTATTTGTACTGCAATAGGTCTATTTACTTTCCATGAAACTTTACCAAAAGTAGGAAATGTATTATGTACATAAAATAATATACATACAAGAATAGATCCAAATTTGCATTGTGCACTTTTGGTCTTCCTTATGGCTCCCAAATTCTTAGTCAATTGTTGCAATTGCAACTCGGCAAGATCATAAGTATGATCTTTCTTCACTATCTTATATCCCACATCCATTGCAATACATGGAAAACTATTCAGCTAGTTGGATTAATAGAACTTATGTGCTATAATCCTCACTACAAAAGCAATTAAGGGATCTATGATTGTATCTATTTTCATCCCTCGTTTATTCCATACAACCCTTGTATTTCTTTCAATTACCTCGTTCACTTCTCACTATCTTGGGCCGATCTAGGGTTGGATACCCTATAGCTCTATGCATAATTTTCTTGGTGATTTTCACCGGTTCATTCTCTAACCATACAAAATTTTCATGTATCCTGCTCAAAACTATCTTTATCCTTTCTATCTTGAAGATGTTGGGGAAAGCTAGGTCACCGGTTAGCCCTTTCTTCTCAACAATTTTGAATTCCTCCTTCAATGCTCCATTTTCACACAATTTCCCATATGTCTCCCTAATTTCCATGTCTCCTATGCTTCCAACCTTACATGTATAACACCATCGAACATCTTGAATCATTAAGACTTGTGGTGGTATCACTAACATTGCACTTGAAAGAGCTTGTTTATAAGCTATGTTTGGAATAGCTCTAAAATTAGGTTGTTTAATCTCATTTCTTATCAATTGCACATTCAAAACTTCCTTTCCCTCTAAACCTTGGCTTTTGAAGAACTAAATGCCATTTCATAAAACTATGTTTTGCAAAAACTTAAACTGCATAGCTCAGCACACGATAAATACCTTTTTCAATCCTATCGAGATGGTGTTGAACAATTGTTAAATCCATTTGCAAATGCTTAGGAAAATTTCTCCAGTTCATATTTAGCTCTTTGTGCTCTCCTTCAAATTTGAATGATGTCAAATGAGTAGAAATTGATCATATATACCTCAAAACCTTGCAATTAATACTTAGTGCTTACAGATTTGTAAGCTTGAGTTCAATAAATATTTCAAGTCACTTGGCTTCCATGAAGTTTCCTCTCGACAACCACTATGAGCTCAATCAACACTAACAATTTTGATAGCTCGACATCAACTAACATTTCACTCAGCAACCATACTAAAACTTTTCATGCTCGGCAGGAACATGAAAACTAACAAAACTTAAAGACTTCTTCTTGATTCTTAATAACACTTTGCATCTTTCTTCATGCATATGTAATCTTTTTAGAACTAAATCCTTGGAATTGATGTAAAGTATATATTTTAGATATCAGTACCGCATACCTCTTGATTGGTTAATTGGAGGAGGTGTGATCACCTAACACATTGGGTGAAGTGATCCCTTGTACACTTGATGTGCTGCAACCTTCCTTTCTCTTCCATGCCTTGTTCATTTCATCTTTGACATTCTCAACATCTGCCTTACCTTTGCCTTTGTTGAACTCACCGTTTGGTGCCTTTAACCTTGTTGGAAAATTTCTACTTATGTGACCAGTCTTCAAACAACTAAAACATGTGGTTTGACATAACCATCTACTATAGTCACTTTTGAAATGTGTTCTCATGAATTTTTTAGCAACACGTCCATACTCTTGATAGTAGTGACAACTATACCTTGTATTATAATCCCAATTATAAGAGTTTGCATTGTACTTTACCTTTGTCTGCTTGTTTGATGACCATTTAGGATTGGATCTACACTCATATGCTCTATGTCCATAATTCTGACAGTTATAGTAGTATCCTTCAAATCTTTGTGTGCTTATGGTCTTGGTTCTTCATTCATGTGCCTGATGTCCTTATTTGTTGCATTTATGGCAATGACCCATGAACTTCTGCTTAGGATTCTGATTTGCAGTCTTGCTACTACAAACATTAGCAGTACGACCTATCTTACCACAATTATGAAAAGTAGGTTTGGAGTTCTTACCTTTGTTACTTCTTTCTTTACCACTTTTGGATGATTCTCCTTCTTCAATACCAGTATATCCCAATCCAGAAGCATCACTATTGGATCTAGGGATCTCATCAATTGTTCAAAGTATTTGATGGCTTTACTATGTTTGTTGAAACTATCAGAAAACTCCCTTTTCTCTTTTCAGATCATTTCTCAATTATTCATTTTGAAACTTTAGTGTTGTGATCTCAATATCCTTTGCATTCAGTTCATGATTTGCAATCATCATTTAACCTAAAGTTTCCAATTGCATGTTAGCAATCCTAGTTACCTTTGATGTTTTCTCTTCTAGTCTATTGGTTAAAATCCTTTTTTCATCTTCAATCATGACTTTGTCCTCTTTAGCTTTCTTTTTCTACTCAATCACCTCACATAGAAATATTGATTGGACTTCTTGTTCTCTCTTTAGATTTATGACCTCTTCAGTTAGGAATCTATTCTTTTCCATCAGATCTACAATTGTTGCATCAAATTTATTGGAGTTTCTATTTGAAAACAATTCATTAGTGTCAATCTCTTGGTATTGTGTGTCATTCTCTTCAATAGAATTTTCCTTCCTTCTCTTCAATGATATCTTTAACTCATCTCTTGCTTCATTTAGCTAATGTAGGGTAAGTTGTATTTCAATCGTCTGGTTCTTAATAGTCTTTCCCAAATTGTAGACTTCCATCTTCAATATCTTTCCTCAAAGTTGCAAAGCTTTTTTTTAGAGAACTAAGCTCTGATACCAATTGTTGGAAACACAATAGGAAAGTAAACTCTAAGAGGTGGGGGAGGGGGGGCTGTGAATCAAAACTTAAAACTTTCAACCTCTAAAACTATTCACCACACATCCATCTCACAATCTATGCATATAAACTAAAATACCAAATTAAGTATATACATCCATAGCATGAAAGTAAAATATTCAACACATGTATGACACAAGATATTTGGTTACCCAGAAACCCTCCAAGGAGAAGGTAAAACTGGGATGGGAATGGCATGTACAAATCTTCACTACTCTAGTAATAAAGTGTATCCAATGAAGGTTACAATGTTTGACCATGAAACATGATCCACCCTGTGAAAGGTATGTCTTGTTAAAGGCTTACAAGATTGTTAGATCTTGCCCTATTAAAGGATTTAAACACCGTGCTAAAAGTGTACCTAGTAAGAGGACTTTAACTTACAATGAAGTAAGCACCATGTTAAAGGATTTACAATAGCTTGTTAAGACTACTCTATTAAGAGATTTAACTGATTCACCTGTTAAAATGCCTTAACAATGATCCTCTGGTTAGCACTTTGTTGTTCAATGTTAGATCACCTGTATATTGATGTTTACTTGATCCTTTCTAATTAGATGTACCTCTATTATCCTCTGATTCCTTTCCTCTATTCTCCTTTAACTGATTTTGCAATGTAACTCAATTCATAATACCTTAATCACCATGAATGCTCTGTTTGTGCATGTAAACTCTCTTCAATTATCCTTTTTCATTCCTATAAGAGTTTAGGGTTTGTCTTCCTTAAGAATACCTAGGTGATTTGGGGTTAGGTATGAATCAACGATAATGATTCACCCATCTTACTGCTTAAGCTTTCCCTTTTTCTAATTGGATGCATGTAATTCATAGGGATTCACAATTAATATTCATCCTTATCAACAAATACCATAAAAAATACTTAATTCACCTCAATTTTTTTTTACATAGTAGTTTATGCCCATACAAACAACTATGTCAAAACTGTATTACTTGGCATCTGAAGTCCCTAGTGTTCAACACTAATTGTAACTTCAATGCTGTCACTCAGCATGCACTGCTTACTCGAAACCTAAATCACTCAACACATATTATTTGCTCAACATTTGAGTGATTCGACACTTGAGTGGCTCGACATTCACTATTTACTTGGCATGCTCTATCTTATATGTTATGCTCAACATATGTTACTTGTTCGGCATGAACTAAGTAAATGATTTAAGTGTATAGACACTCATTTGTCAAAACCAATGTGAGATCAATAGTTATTAACTTAATTATTTAAGTATATAGTTTATTTTACATAATGAGTCCTTACCATCCCCACCTAAAAGCTTAAATAATTAAAAGAAACCTTAATAATTCATGGCCATTACATTAACTTCCCATAAGGAAATTTCAATGGAACTTCTAATCTAGTTTATAAATGTAATATCCTCCCCTGATTTGAACTTTGACTTGTATAAATTTAACTTAAGGAATATTGTCAAACACTTTGTATGCAAACTCATAAAGTTGATTTCCTCAATAAATTGCTTTCCAATGAGTAGATTTACGAACAACTATGAAGTGACATTAAAATGCATAATACACATCATAACGTTTTCACAAACACTTGGCACACATTCAACAGTATATGAAAAATCTGGAAACTCTTTCAATCTGTTGATAAAGGGTGATTTTTTAATGTAGATGTGCACTTACAGCTGCCTTAAAGGCTGCAACAACTATTTAGACTTGTATTCAACAATTATTATGCAAAGTATCAAAATTTGACAGAAGAAACTTGGAATTAGTTGTCGTAGTATTTTGCAGATGTAGTCGGCAGCCCTCCAAACTTCTAATCAGCCGGAAAAACAAGTAAACTTGTTACCAACACTGTTCACACCGTACTGTAGCAAAATACTGTTCATGCCGACTGTAGCAAAATACTGTTCATGCGGCACTATAGCAATAACTAACTTTAGATCTGCATCTCAAACCCTTGTAAATTTCTTTATGCGAATGCCCCAAATGAAACCCAGTGTGTTTCCTGAAATGAAAACACCCTTGATCCTCCTGACTGTGTCTTCCAACAGCGAAGAGAATGCTAGCAAAGAGGGATTCTATCCTCCAAGCCCGATAATCAGATATCCAACAACATAATATTAATCTTCATCCAAGCATACAAAAAAAAGCTCTTCCATTTCTTTTATAGTGTTCTCACAAGAGCTGAATCCTTCGTTTTCTCAATGTGGGATAAAACATAACTCCCTTTATGTACCTTATGTCTCCAATGTGTTATAAAAATAAAAGGAACTCTTTTAATTTAAATATTTCCCACAAACTATAGTCTATGCATTAATAAAGTTAAATATTTAAATTTAACTTTATAAAATGGCTTTATCAATGCATAACAAATCTTATCAATGATAAATAAGTTTTCCTGTCGATTTTAAACAATTACCATCGACATACCACTGTGACTGAATGTACGGCCATGTCCAAGATGACTTACTATAAATAGTAAGTATGCTCAAAGTTGCCCCAGAACCCCTCAGAAAGACCTGCAACTGAAACTGTCTAGGCCAAATGGCCTCTAAGCCCCTTTAATGTCCTAGTTAGCCTATGGGACTGTGGGGAAATAGGCTAATGACAACATCATGCTATGAATGCTAGAAAGGGGACATTACAGTCCGCCCTTCCCAAAATTGCTTGTCCTCAAGCAATTTCAGCTCTAGATGCTGCAATATCTGCTCATTTTCCCAAGTAGCATCCTCGACAGGTAGGTTCCTCCACTTCACTAGATACTCCCTGATAGTCCTCCTGCGAAGCACCCTCTCCCTGGAGTCAAGTATGGCCTCAGGAACCAAGATAAGCTTTCCCTCATCATCAAGAGGTGGCAATACTACTAAAGGCACCACATTGTGACCCAATGCCTTCTTAAGGTGTGACACATGGAACACATTATGCACTTTACTGTCTGCAGGCAACTCCAACTCATAAGCTACTTCGCCCACTCCCCTGATTACTTTGAACGGTCCATAGTAGCGTGGTTTCAATTTCTCTGCTCCACTCTTCTTGAGAGAGGACTATCTATATGGCTGTAACATGAGGTACACCATATCTCCCACCTCAAAAGACCTCTCAACCCTGTGCTGATCAGCATATTGCTTCTGCTGATTTTGTGCTTTTTGCAAATTTTCCTTCAAGGATCGCATAATGTCCTGGCACTCCTGCAAAGTATCTTTGGCCTTAGGCACCCTGCTGTCCCCAAATAAAAAATCCAAAAAAATAGGAGCATCATACCTGTACAGTGCCATAAAAGGGGACATTTGAATAGACATATGGAAAGAGGTATTATAGCAGTACTCCCCTAGATGTAGCCACTTCACCCAAGCCTTCTGCTCTCCTGCAATGTAGTTTCGAAGGTACCCCTCAACCCATTTGTTCACTATCTCTGTCTGCCCATCAGTTTGGGGGTGGTAGCTAGTACTCGGAGTGAGCTCTGTTCCACATAACTTGAACAACTCCTGCCAAAAGTGGCTCATAAATCTGTTGTCTCTGTGACTGACTATGCTCTGTGGTATCCCATGTAGTCTGAATACCTCTCGAAAAAATAGTTTTGCTATTTGTGCTGCTGAATATGTAGACGAAATTGCAAAGAAATGTGCAAATTTCATCAATCTGTCTACCACAACAAAGATACAATCCCGATCCTGTGCCTTGGGGAGGCCTGTGATAAAATTCATGGAAATGCTATCCCACTTCTTCTCTGGTATGGGTAGGGGCTGTAGTAAACCACCCGGAAAAGAATGTTCCTGTTTGTTCTGCTGACACACAGGGCATTCCCTCACAAACTGAAGCACCTCTGATTTGAGTCCTTTCCAAGTGAAGCACTCTCTCACCTGCCGATATGTCTTAAAAAATCTGGGATGTCCTGCCATTGGTGAATCATGAAATGCCCTCAAAATCTTCTGCTTCATAGCAGACCCGGGTACTAAATAAATCCTTTCCTTGTAGATGATCAGATCATTTACGACAGTGTATCGACTATCTTGAATAACTCCCTCAATAATGCTAGATGCCCAACTATCCTTAGCATATTCTGCCAAGATCATCTCTCTAATCATCCATGACTATCCCAACAGCAAGCAAATGAAGCCTTCTAGATAAAGCATCTGCAATAATATTTTTCTTCCCTTTGACATAGGCTATGTCAAAATCATAGCCCTCTAATTTACTCACCCATTTTTGTTGCCTGTCATTAAGGTCCTTCTGTCCAAGGAAATGTTTCAAGCTATTATGATATGTTTTTACTGTGAACCGACTTCCCATTAAGTACTGCCTGAACTTAGCTAGCGTGTGCATGATTGCTAGCATCTCTTTGTCGTAGATGCTGTAGGTTCTCTCCACACCTCATAATTTTCTACTCTCATATGCGATGGGATGTTTGTCTTGCATGAGAACAGCTCCTATGCCCTCTCCTGAGGCATCACACTGCAGCTCAAAGGGCCTGGTGAAATCTGGAATGGCTAAAACAGGACATGTACTCATCAGCTCCTTAAACCTGTCAAAACAATCCTGAGCCCTCTCTGACCACTTGAAACTATCTTTCTGTGTCAAATCTGTAAGTGGTGCTGCTATCTGTGAAAATCCCTTCACAAATCTGCGGTAGAACCCACAAAGCCCAAGAAATCCCTTGAGTTGTGAAGTGTTCCTCAGTGGTGGCCAATCCAAAATGGCCCTGATCTTGTCTGGGTCAACCCGAACACTTCCTGCACTAATAATATGCCCTAGATAGAGCAACTATGTCATCCCAAACTCACATTTACTCATCTCGGCATATAATGACTCCCTCTCTAGAATACTAAGCACTGTATCAATATGCTTCAAATGTTCCTCCCAAGTATAGCTGTATATCAGTATATCATCAAAAAATATCAACACAAACTTCCTCAACTGATCTCTGAACACTCTATTCATACAGGACTGGAAAGTGGTAGGGGCATTTGTCAACCCAAAGGGCATGACTAAGAACTCAAAATGTCCATAGTGGCATCTAAAAGCTGTCTTCTCCACATCCACCTCTCTAACCCGTATCTGATGGTAGCCGGATCTCAAATCAATCTTGGAGAAGTAGCATGCACCATGCAATTCATCAATAAGCTCATCGATGTGCGGGATAGGGTATCGATTCTTGATTGTCTTCTTGTTTAGCTCCCTATAATCAATGCACATCCTCATTGTACCATCCTTCTTCTTCACCAATACTACTGAAGAAGCGAAAGGACTTTTGCTTGGCCGTATGTGCCCCATGTCAATCAACTCCTTAATTGCCTTTTCTATTTCATCCTTACATCTCTTCGGATGGCGGTAAGGTGTGATGATAACTAGTTTAGCCCCTTCCTCTAATTCAATAACATGCTTGATTCCCCTATCCGGGGTTCTCCCTGGAGGTATCTCACCAAACACCTTAGTATGTTTGGTTATTATTTTTTGTACATCAGGTGGATACTCTTGTTTATGCTGCTCTGTCATCTCAGGCATTACTCTAAACTCTATTGCCCACTGCACCTGATCATGTCTAAAGAAACTCTGCATCCGCTTGAGTGACACCACTCGAAGTCTCCCATCTGACAAACCTCTGAGCACTATCTTCTTACCATTTGCCTCAAACCTCATTTCCATTTTCTCAAGGTTAAATGTAAACTCTGCCAAAGACTTCATCCAGTTCATCCCAAGCACCATATCCTGATCACCAATGTTGACCACAAAGAAATCTCCTGTCATGTCATAATCTCCCAAACGAAGCTGAAAGTTGGAGATTTTCTTGGTACATTCAATTTTGAAGCCATCGGCAACCATCACCTTAAATCCCCTATGCTCCTCTGTATGTAGCCCTCTGTGTGTCACAAACTTCTCATCAATGAAGTTATGTGTCGCCCCTATATCAATGAGTGCCACAACTCTCTGTCCATCCAAGGTTCCCCTAACTCTGAAAGTGACAGCCTCCTGTATACTTGACAACTGAGCTATCATGCTATCACCGCGTGCTTCCTCCTGTGAAGAACTATCATCATCTCCATCTGATTTGAATGACTGCTCTGAATCTCCATCTACTGACTCTTCGGCTGAAAAGTACTCCATCTGCTTAGCTTTTGCTTTCAATGGACACTTATATGACAAATCCCAAGGTTCCCTACAATGAAAAAAAAGCTTCTTCTTCCTGAGATCATTAAGTGTCTCATTGTCCAACCTCTTACTTTCCTCCTTAGCTGGCTGAACCTCTTTATGAAAAGGTTTCCTGTCCTTATCTTTCCTTGAAGGGAAACTCTTTGCCTGGAATTTTTTTTTTTGAAGATGAAGAGGAATCCATGTCACGAGCTTTCTTAATGGCTTCCTGCAAAGTGGGAGGGTTGAGAGCTTTAATCCACCCTCTCAATGGATCAACTAACCCATCCATAAATAGAACTAGTATCCTCCATTCAGATACATCTGTTACTAACACTGCAAGTTTCTGAAACTCTGAAATGTATGTTTCCAATGATCCCCACTGTTTAAGCTGAACTAACTCCTTGAAATGGAGTTCTGGATCCTTCCTATCAAAATGTTCAATCAACCTCTCTGTAAACTCCACATATGAGGTAATGTGTGCATGTCCCATAGTGACCATACCATGATGCCACCACTCGTGCGCTAACCCATCCAGATGAATTGCTGCGTACTTAATAGCTTCTTCCTTGGGCATAGGGTTCAATTGAAAGTATGTGTCAAGCTTTTGAACACAAGCTCTTGCTGTAGACTTTCCTGAGCCATCATAATACGGTAACTCAAGTATCCCTACTTTCTTCCGTAGCTCATAGCTCTGGTTCCTATCATGTCCACGTGGCATATGTTTCATCCGCACATCCATTTACTCCCTAAAGATAATTGCAGCAGTAAAATTTGGCCCTCCAACTTCCCAATCTCTCCTTAACTGGTCCTGTATATCAGTAATCTAGGGCTCTAGTACGAGCTGCTCTGGAGCTCTAGGAGGAAATGTAGGAATCATGGGCCTTGAACTCACTGTCCTAGCTCGCTGGGGTGCATGACCGAAATTGTTCCCAACTTGTTCATCTCCATTATGTGTCCCATCCTGATCATTTCCATTCTAATTGTTACCATTCTGATTATTTCCTCCACCCATGTTAGCATTCAACCCCATTTGACGAGCCATCATCTGCATCATAAGATCCAATCTCTGATTCTGTTCCTGTGCCCTTTGTTCTGCTACTCGCTGACCTTGCACCAAGGTCTCTAATAACTGTAAGAATCTTTCCTCTCTAGGCTCTGGACCGGCATTCCCGCCTCCACCTAATCTTGTATTCCTATCATCTCGGTCACCCATATTGCTATCTTGATCAAAGAATACCTTCGCTATGTCTGTATGACTGGATTCTATACCCCCCTATACGGATGAACTAGATTGTTTGCTTTACAGGTCTGAACTCCTATTTTTTCTTGCTCTGGTATTGCGGAAATTATAAGGCCCCTGTCACATAATCAAACATAAATGCTCTAATTTTAGTGTTTTGACATTTCATCAAACACTTTCCCCTCTATCCACCAGTTCCAAATTTCCTATAAGACCTCCACAGGATGGCAGGACTTATAGCTCTGATACCACTGTAATATCCTCCCCTGATTTGAACTTTGACTTGTAGAAATTTAACTTAAGGAATATTATCAAACACTTTGTATGCAAACTCATAAAGCTGATTTCCTCAATAAATTGCTTTCCAATGAGTAGATTTACGAATAACTATGAAGTGACATTAAAATGCATAATACACATCATAGCATTTTCACAAACACTTGGCACACATTCAACAATATATGAAAAATTTGGAAACTCTTTCAATATGCTGATAAAGGGTGATTTTTAAATGTAGATGTGCACTTACAGTTGCCTTAAAGGCTGCAACAACTATTTAGACTTGTATTCAACAATTATTATGCAAAGTATCAAAATTTGACAGAAGAAACCTGGAATTAGTTGCCGTAGTATTTTGCAGATGTAGTCAGCAACCCTCCAAACTTCTAATCAGCCAAAAAAACAAGTGAACTTGTTACCAACACTGTTCACGCCGTACTGTAGCAAAATATTGTTCATGCCAACTGTAGCAAAATACTGTTCATGTGGCACTATAGCAATAACTAACTTCAGATCTGCATCTCAAACCCTTGTAAATTTTTTTATGCGAACGCCCCAAATGAAACCTAGTGTGTTTCCTGAAATGAAAACACCCTTGATCCTCCTGACTGTGTCTTCCAACAGTGAAGAGAATGCTAGCAAAGAGGGATTTCGTCCTCCAAGCCCGATAATCAGATATCTAGCAACATAACATTAATCTTCATCCAAGCATACAAAAAAAAGCTCTTCCATTTCTTTTATAGTGTTCTCACAAGAGCTGAATCCTTCGTTTTCTCAATGTGGGATAAAACATAACTCCCTTTATGTACCTTATGTCTCCAATGTGTTATAAAAATAAAGGGAACTCTTTTAATTTAAATATTTCCCACAAACTATAGTCTACGCATTAATAAAGTTAAATATTTAAATTTAACTTTATAAAATGGCTTTATCAATGCATAACAAATCTTATCAATGATAAATAAGTTTTCCTGTCGATTTTAAACAATTACCATCGACATACCACGGTGACTGAATGTACAACCATGTCCAAGATGACTTACTATAAATAGTAAGTATGCCCAAAGTTGCCCCAGAACCCCTCAGAAAGACCTGCAACTGAAACTGTCTAGGCCAAATGACCTCTAAGCCCCTTTAATGTCCTAGTTAGCCTACGAGATTGTGGGGAAATAGGCTAATGACAACATCATGCTATGAATGCTAGAAAGGGGACATTACAATAAATTTACTATACAATTGAATATTAACTTGTGTTTAAAGAAGAACCTACTTTATGGTTTTAATGTTATTATCCCTTTTGATAAGATGTAGGTTAAATGCTCTGCTAAACCAAAATTAGAAAGAATATTATCATCAACATAAGGGGTTTCTTAAATAAACCTAAATATTCATAGCATAGGGCATTATTAAAATAAAATGCGCCAATAAAATAAGAAAACCCTAATTAGGGTTCGACCTCTCACTATCCAAATACTAATCATATGTTACCTTTACTACTCATTCCAACCATAGCTTAATGCTTGCAAGATGATCGTTATCTCCTCATTATGAACAAGCCTAACAATGCCAAATTTTTTTTATTAAGGGCAATCTCCTTAAGCTGAAATGTCATAGTTTGTCTTGCCTTTTGTGTGTAGGGAAAAATTAACAGATGGTGACTGAGGGGTTAAGATTTACTACGTCAACATGGCCTCTTTTATTTTTCTTTTTTTTTGCAAGGGCCACACTACATAAGGGGTGGCATCGATGGGAGTTAAATGACAACATCGCCCAATGACACCACTGTAAGCACTATAAGAGAATTGTCCAACCAACGACGATGTTCAATAGAGGGAAACATGATCTTGACATAGAGACATATTTTTTTATGACCATACCATCATTGTAGGTAGTATGTAGGAGGCTTTGAAGACCCCTCATAGTGTGGTGCTCAATGATGGTGAGGGTTTGAGGAGGGCAGCATAGAATGGGGCCACACACAAGTTGTGGACAATTGTTGTGGTTTTTTTTTGGAATGCCTATAAAGGGATGATGAGGGTAAGGAGGTCGAGCCCCTCTATGGTGGTGGTGTCACCACCACATTGGTTGTTGTGGGAGGCCAGTAGGGGTAGGTGTTTGAAATTTATTTGTTGCTCCCCTCGAGATTCATGACAAGGGCTTCACCACCTCTTGTGTACTATAAGTTGAGTGGTCATTTCAAGTATTGATAGATTGGTCTTTTGGTGTAACGACAACCCCATTATGACAAGTACTATCAGAGCTTGGTCATAGGTTCAAATCCTCAGACCCTCGGGTAAGGTGAGGGGTAGATTGTTGGAAATTTATTTAGCACTCCCCTCAAGATTTGTGACAAGGGCTTAACTGCCTCTTGTGTACTATAAGTTGAGTGGTTGTATTAGGCATTAACCGATTTGTCTTTTGGTGCAACAACAACCCCATTCTTATAGTGGGGAGGGTTTCAACGCAAAGCCTCATCCCAAATTTGTTTATTTATTTAAAAAAGTATAAATTTATTAAATGTTCTATATAGTAAATAATATATGATATTTATATTATCTATGATGTATATAATATATTTTATTTAATAGTTAATATACCTAAAAATATATATATATATATAGAGCAACCATTTGTAAAAAGTGAGTATTTATATAGAGATAAATATAAACTTGCTTAAACCATCATATTTGTTTTTTACTATAATTACTACTTCAAGTTAGGGTTATACATCTACAGTAAGGTAAACTATTTGTTTTTATATGTTTATGTAACTTGTATGAACTCAGCTTAACTCATGAATGACTTAGAATCTAAATGAATACATGCAGGCATCAAAGTTTTTAGTAGTTATGTTTTATATGCATTTCAAAACTCTTTTAATTTCCTAATGACTGAACTTTCTTGTTCTTAAGAAAAGTTGTTAATCAAACATTCATTAAATATATTAGACTTTGTGCATTCTAATTAGTACATTAAAGCAACCTAACTTAAAAACTTGTATTTTTCTATGCCATTACATTTAAGTTCCACAATATTAGGCAGAAGAATGCTTCTCTTTTAGAAAAAATGATAAAATTAGATTTGTATATGAAATATTACGTTTTAGATTGTTGCAATATGTATAAGTTTCACTTAACATGAGCCTAAATGTTATCCTAGTATTGAAACCGAGCTTTGATACCAAGTGTCATGCCCATAATTTTAGACCCAAAACACATCTTTTGCTTAGTTAACATTTCCCATAATATTTAAATTTGTAACTTTTATTACCATTAATTTTAAAAAATAACATCCCATCAAAACTTCAATCTACAAATTTTTAACTTAATAACATACTGAAACATACATATGAATTTGAAACTTTATCTTCCAAGTCTTAACAATAATACAATACATAATATGCATCAACTAATACTTTCATTTTTCCTACAACTACAACATACTACAAAGATCTATCACATTTTCAAGTCTCTCTTTTAAACAACTCTTTTACACAATAATACTCAAGAACCCTTACAATTCTTTTTGAATCATACAACATTGTTGAAACAAGCACAAATGACTTCCTTCCTTCTTTTTGCCCTTCTTTTAGAATGGCTTTCAAGGCTATAAATTTGCAATAAAATACAACTAACCATGGATTCTCACCTCCCAACCTAGGTCTCTATGAGACCGCCCCTGAGCTTGGAGACCCAAGGCTAAATGAGATACACACATAAAAAATCCACAAATACAATAATAGAACAAAATAATATTTAACTCCCATTAATTTGAGCTTCAGAATTGGGTCACCTAAGAACCCATATAAAAGGGTGAAGGTGGGCCAATCCAAGGAGGATATTTTCCATACAATAACAATATACATCCAATAGTTTCCCTGCCTTCTTGAGGCTACAATAAAACATTTTCCTTCACAAATGTCTCCCCTTATCACCCCCAAAATACAAGAATAACTAGTATGGCTTCATGGAGCCCATACTCCATGAAATTTCTCTCTTCTCCAAGAGAAGAGGTTCTCAACTATAATGACAAGCCTAACTAACTTGTTCACTCACAAGGCTACTACTTCCCTCCCAAGGGTGAGTGATGCCTTGTACACCCAAGAAAAACATGCATTAAAAAACAATGCAATAAATCTACATAACAAGGAATACATTACAATTCTACATGTTCATTTAGCAACAACAACAACAACAACAAAGCTACAAAATGCAAGAGCATCTCCTTCATGGAAAGATCATCATCCTTCAATCCTATGCAATGGAAAATGAGGTTTGAGAAGAGCTTTTCCCCTTTTCTTTCTCTTTATCCTTTTCCAACTACAAAACTCTAAGTGTCTCTAAAATTAGAGAGTCAGTGAAAAACCATTAAGTCTCACCGAGACCCACTAAAAAGGCCTCCAAATTCCTACCCAACCACTAGCCATTAATGTGAGTTTAATACAAGTCCATTCCCTTCCATCTTGTCCCTTCTCATTAATTAGTGTTTAACTAAGAGTGTGGTACAAGTTAAGTGCATGTGACCTTCTCCATTTTTGCCACTTGTGAAAAGTGGCCTTTTTGGAGTGCCATAAATGTGATCTAGACATCCATGTGTCTAAAATTGAACCCCTAACTCATAGTACCCCCACATGTTTATTAAATTTTGACTAATATGGCACCCTAGGGTTTCTTTTAAGCCCACTAGAGTCCACTAAAAGTTTGTTTATGAATTTTATGTTGATGGGACCTTATTTTTTAAGTATTTCTAAACAAGTGGCTTTACTTAAGTAACCTATTAGGTCTATCCTAGATTTTGTAACTTTTTCCAACCCTCATAGACATGTCATTGTCATATAAACAATACTAGTGTCAAGTGACACTACAAAATACACTTCATGATTACAAGTGACATGTCAAATTCACATGATACAATTTAATCTAATATATTCACTCAAATTGTGCTAACAAAATAAAATAAATCATAAAGAGGTTTAAATCTCTTGTCTAGATTAAACCTTGGCTTTATAGTTTGCACATATGTCTAACCTTTTTTCTTTGATTAAATTCCATGGTTATTTTCCTACACACTAAATTCAAGTATTAGTAGGTCAAGGAATTTAAATATATAAAATCAATGGTACATAATTCAAATTCGACATTGACATCCATAATTCACAATCCATAACCAGATATTATTTCTATTTCCAAAGTAATATTCATAATCTAGTTCTTAAATATTTCATTTTCAAAACATGTAAGGTAATTACCACATTTAAACATTACATAGTAGTCCATCAACTTAAATCTCAGTTTTGAATTTAAATCTACATGTCACTTCCATAATTCAAGTAACATCCTAAATATGAACATCCAAACATATAAACATCAACATGTATAAAATAGGTCTTAATCATCCTCAACCTAAGTGCTCAATCAACATTAATTTCAAATTTTAAAATATAGTTCAACTTTTTAGTGCATGGAAGAATCAAATCATCGTACATTCTTACTAACATCAATCCCTACTTTAACCCATAATTCCCTTTTTCCCATATACATAATTATCAACATAAGTAAATTAAAATTATAACCCTAATCATATCTCAATATAATATGCATTTCATTACTATCTTAGAATCATTCTTTTCAAAACCTATTCTCCATGTTGTAATAACTATTCAATTTATTTAATCATAAGGTGATGAATATGAGGACCCAATTTTTACCATGCAGCAAATCAAAATAGATAAGGTGCTTAATCATAAAAATAAACACTTCAATAAGCTAATCAAACTTGTCTATATAGCTATGTTGATAAAACATCAGTAATCATCCATAACCTTAAACACCGCTCATCTTATGTTATCACTCCTTATTATTGGAGTCTAAATCCATGAATTGTTGATAAAGTGGGTCTAATACCTCACAATATGATATTTTCTTATCATTACCTACAAAATGAGTCATTCTTGACCTCAAGCACTTTTCATCCTATTAATTGACATATCTAAAAGTTCCTAATGATTCTATCCTACTTGAGAACCATAAGCACATAACGTTATATGAAGATAGCCATCATCTACACAAATATAGTATTTGATTACCATTTCTACATCATCTCTTCATAACCCACATATTATGTAATGTCCTTGTTTTTGGCTAGTTTGTGCAGTTGATGGAGGTAGCTCATTATTGCAACCCTCGTGAGTTGATAGGATGATTTGAGGGTCTTGGTTGTGAACATATTATTTTTAGTAAGTTTATTTCTGACAATTACCATTTTTGGTAATACAATAAGTGATGCTAGTAGTTGTTCATCTCCTACATTGGGTGTGGTTATTTATTGGGTGAGATTATATTAATTAATTAATTATTAAAGTTACACTATTATTATTATTATTATATTTTATTATAATAATATCTTTAAGAGCTATTATTAAGAGTTGTGTTGGAAAGTTTCAGGAGATAAGTTCTTTTGGGAAAATTTCGCAGTTTCTGAAGTTGAGTTCTTTTGGGAAACTTTGTCAACAAGGGATTATAAATATGATCTCATTTCATTGGAAAAAAAAAATGATTATTTATTTGTTGTCTTTGCAATGTGTGTGAGTTCTTTATTTTTGTTCTCTTGCTAAGCTATAAGGATTTGAAACTTAAATTGTGTATTGATCTTACAACTAAGGTATAGTGGATCAATTTCTTATAGTATTGCATCTTCCAATATGTTATTACTATTTCTTGGAAGAAATTTTTCTTGGAGTTCTTGTATGTAATTTTGAGAATTGTTTAAGTTCAAATTTGGGTCTTCTATTTATGTGTTTCCTGTGGCTTAGAAGACAATGATTTATGGGTGTTAACATTTGAATTACATTTGTAATTAGGAAGTTGATAAATTAGAAATTCATTGTTAGAGATTGGTGTCCAATGACTGGTGGTAGCGTGGGCTTTTTTCCCTTGCCAATCAATCTTGTTGTTTGTAGCTCTTAGGCATCTGAACATTCTAAATATGGGTATTGTGAATGTGTGTCCTGGGAAAGGGTTTATCAATGTGATTTTGGTCTAATTATATATGAGATTGGGCATGGTTTTTACTATATTAGAAACCCAAATTCTCTTCCATATGGCACATTTTTGCCTGTTATTGAACTTGATTTATTTGCATTATATAAACTCCTTAATTCCCTATCATTTGGTATTGGATTTCTCTATGTTTGGGTCATTAATTAGTTGTAATAAGATGTCCAAAATTCTCACTCTTTGGCATTAGTTTTCTATGGTCCTTTTTGGGATGTCAATTCCCTCTCTATTGATGCCCTTAACTACTATTAGATTTGATGATTGTAATTGTTACTATAGACACCATTTTTGGGCCATTGCTTCAACACCTACAATTTAATTAGACAATGTTATTACATTCAAGTGTTGGGTTACCTGCTGAGGGAATACATTTGCTGCAACTAGTTCAAGAGTTTCCATGTTCTACACAGGTTCATCAATTTCAATGTAATTGCTCATGAGTTTGGTAACTTGATAATAGTCAAACATCAAAAGTTAGTTTTCAACACTAATATTCTTCATTTACAATAGTTTTGGTAAAATTGACAATTGTCTACAAATTTAGATATATTTTCAGTGGTTGGCATTACTGGCTGGGTAAATTGCCTTCTTCATTTAATTTTATAAGTGTTGACAAGTGTGGTTAGTGATAAATATTTAGTAGTGCAAGCTAGTAAGGGTCTTTATAGTGGTATTTGAGCAATTTCCTGCTAGCCTACATGAATTGGGTTTAGAACTATTTGATCAGTAATTTGTGTCAGAGTTGGTAGCATTGGTTGGGGTCCATTTGGTTTCTAGAAGATGACAGGAATTGGCATTTTCAAAATCTAGATTTGAATTTTTTTGTATTTGTTTCAAAATTGGCAAAATGGAATTGGCATATCGAACTTCCAATTTTGCCTCAAAACTGGGTTTTCCAACTTCCTACTAGCAAGTAGGAATTGAAAATCAAAACCTGGTTATGTTTTTTAGGGAGTCTAAAAACAATAGATTGGACTACTTTTTGAAATTTTCCTTTAACTCTAAGCTTATGCATAAAAATGTGTCTTCACATACATCTTCCAAGTGAAACAAATGGTTCAAGTAAAATCCCAAAAATCAGAATGAAGACTTGCAAAACCTTGATTTGGCTAAACCAAGGTTTGTAGAAATCCCAATTTTTAAAATTCCATGAACCAAACAGACCCTTGTTGTTTGCATTTAGTATTATGGGGAATGATAAGAGATTTGTGTTAGGTATGCATTATACCTATAGAGGCCATACCACTCCACCTAGGGAAGCTGAGCCTGCGATACAATTTGGGTTTGTTGGTAGTCTAGGTGGTTCATGGGTTAGAAATGCTGATGTAGAGATTGAGAGAGAGGCTATGCAAATATCTAGGAACTTGGTAATTGAACAATAATAGATAACATGTGTATTGTAGCAATTGTAACACTCTACATAAAGAGCACTTCCTTGAGGATGGAGTAGGGAGATAGCACGTTTCTATTGGTTCTCATATATCTTGAGTTGAGGATAGAAAATGACATGATGATAGGTATAAAGATCTAGATCAGCTTCGAGTTGAGGATCGAGGTGGGTTAGCTGATATAGCTAACATACTTACTAGCACTCATGATAGGCCACAAAGGCCCACATTTTTGAGACCCTAGGTGGATGTGGTCAATGTTGAGTCTAAGGCTGGTCCTTTTGCTGATGACATGGTGGTACACTTTATGGAGTGGGAAACTTTACCATAGGTGATTAAAGAGCATCTAAATTTTGATAGGTTCCTGACTTAGAAGTGTAAGCATTCCAAGGCGAGGCCAATACCTGAGAGAAAAAGGCCTTGACAAACTCAATTACAACAAGTTTCTAGAAAGATGACATTAGAGAAATTTGATGGTAGTGAGAAGTCACAACTTGAGCTTGTATCTATAATCTCAACACATATTTGGCTCTACATCCTATATTAGAGGTGGATGCTATCAAGTTTGGAGTGCTACATTTGGATGGATCTGCCCATGACTAGTGGTATCATGGGTTAGTCTCTTTATGACATGATCATATCAGTTCCTATCATTAGTTCATGGATCGCCTAATTGAGAGATTTCATAGGAAGGATCTAAAGGTGTACTTCAATGTGTTGGCTCAACAAAGAAGTCTAGTGGATTAGAGAGTTACATTAGTGAGTTGTAGAGGCTTTCAATCATGGTTTATGATATTTCAGAGTGTAGACAATTGATACTATTTACGGAGGGATTAATTGAGCTACTCTATAGATGGGTGAATTTATTGGCCCCATCTTCTTTACACATAGCAACGAGGAAGGCAAGGGAGTTGGAGTCATCTTCTCGAAGCAGGGTTGCTTTGAAATCTTATGTTCCTTCATCTATTGATGAGGAGTACCCACCAATTGTTAAGGACATGGGAAAATTAGTGGGGAAATATTATGATACTTGTAGAGAGGATTCAAGGAGGCAACACATCTGCTATTGGTGCAAGAGGCCTTTCTCTAAAGGTCATACTTGCGCATTGAGGTCAAAGGGGGAAGTGAACCATAGCATAATGGTTTACATTAATGTGATTAAGGATGAGTAATCATAGCAACATGAGGATGATGATAGAGATGATCATACTGATGATAGAGTTTATACTATGATAAGTGCTTATAGTTTGGTGTTTGACTTAAATGTTCATGATTTGCATTAGGTATAGACTTGGTCTGTACCTAAACTAGATTGTTTGTAGGATGGTTAGATAGGTTTAGTAAAGGAGAGTATGTTGGTATCTCTTGATGAGTTGGCTTCTATGAATATCTTGACTTCTACATCATTAGTGTAGATTTTGGATGTGATGCAACTCACTTTGTTGGTTTTGGTAACGTTTCTAGCATTCAATTGCAATATCATGTGCTTCTTATGGGATTCTAGTGGTGTTTGCAGTGTGTTGCCAGATTGCTTGAGGACAAGCAATCTTGAAGAGGGAGGACTATAATGTCCCCATTTTTGGATACTCCATGCAACTAATGGATTTATCTCATTATTGTGACCCTCACAAGCTGATAGGATTATTTGGGGGTCTTGACTGTGAAGGTACTATTTTTAGTAAGTTTATTTTTGATAGTTTCCATTTTTGGCACTACAGTAGGCAGTGTTGGTAGTTGGTTGTCTCTTGTAGTTGATGTGGCTATTTATTGTGTGAGATTATATTTACAATTTATTAAAGTTGCATTATTATAATAATAATATTTTATTATAATAATATCTTTAAGAGTTATTATTAAGAGTTGTGTTGGAAAGTTTCATGAGTTGAGTTATTTTGGGAAGGTTTCATAGTTTCTGAAGTTGAGTTCTTTTGGGAAACTTTTCCAACAAGGGATTATAAATATGAGCTTATTTCATTGGAAAAAATATCACTTGAATATTATTTTCTTTTGTTCTCTTTGTGATATTTCAGAGTTCTTGATTTTGGTGCCCTTGCTAAGGCATAAGGGTTTGAAGTTCGAATTTGTGTATTGATCCTACAATTGAAATATTGTGGATCAATTTCTTAAAGTATTGCATCTTCCAATCTATTATTACTGTTGCTTGGAAGAATTTTGGCAAGGAGTTCTCCTATGTAATTTTGAGAATTATTTTAAGTTCAAATTTGGGTCTTCTATTTATGTTTTTATAGGGCTTATAAGATAGTGATTTGTGGGTTTTAGCATTTGAATTACATCTACAATTAGGAAGTCAATCAATTAGAGATTGGCATCTAGTGACTAGTGGTAGTGTGGGGATTGTTTTCCTTGCCAATTGATCTTGTTATTTGCATGTCACAACCCGTTTCTCCACATCGTAATAAATCAACATTATTGTTGCCACTTGTCCATAATTTTATTGTCTATAAAACAATTGAATTTGAATTAATCTTGATTATGACCGATTAAAATTATTTGGAGTGTCAGTTATGGAAGGATCTGTTAATTAGGATATTCACTACCACTACAGTGGTTAGAGATGGGGAGGGGGGGGGGGGGGGGCGGGGGGCGGTTGATGGATGCATAACTAGTCTTAACTCACATGAAATGGGGGAGCTATAAAAAAAAATTAATATAAAAACTAGCAGTTTGGTGGCAACATAGTTGGAAGGATCTCCCAAGACTAAAAAAACCTTACATATTAGCTAAAATTACAAATGTCTTTCTCAGAAGTAGATAAAACTAAGGGAACTAAGGGCATTGCATTCTTGAGACCATGGATCTATCCAATCCTGACCTTGCTAAGTCCACATCCTTAATTAGACAAACTTGCTTAGACAACAAGTTTTCTATGTGATTAACCGTGGCGTTCTTCAAGAGATTTTTGATGAGCTCTTTCAATAGTCTCGCAAGTTTTTTGAGCTACCATTAGAAGAGAAGATGCGGGTATTGAGGGATGAGAATTTCAGAGGGTACACACCCTTGGAAGACCAAAAGCTCGATCCTTCAAAATAGACTAAAGGGACGACATGTAATTTTATTGGAATGGAGAAGAAATCAAAGGTTGGAGACAGGGGTAATAGTGGAAAGGCTTGGAGGATTAAGAGAGCACAACAAGGAAAATTAAACGAGCATAAAGTCACAGGTTCCTATTCTCATTACTAGAAATTCATTGAAACTTGTTTTATCTTTGAATTCGTAAGGGTGAAAATGCAAGAAGTGTGGTTTCTTGTGGTTTTGTTAACTTTCCTGTATATGAAATGTTCCCATAGCCATTTTAAATGCTTCCATAGCCTTGTGTGTAAAATGTTTTATAAGGTTCTAACCGCATGCTTAAGGGGGAAATGGGTTGTGGTTCTAGAAAGAATCTATTGTTAGACATGACAACTTAAATATGTATTAGATTGGTTAGGAATGTCGCTTGGTTTTTGTTTAAGGGGTTTGATACCAAATTATGTGGGATTCTCTTAACTTCTTGTCTGAAAAATATGAACTGTAGAGCCATCCAAGACTAGTTAATACCTTCCCTCTGCCTAGGACTTAGTTGTGATTTGAAGATTGTGTGTTTTTTGGTCTATTTTATGCACTGTCTTATGGATATGATTAAATTAGATTAAGTTAAGCCAATTATAACAAATTTAGTTCAAAGACATGGAATAGTTATGAACTTGATAGTAAATATTTATTTTTATTTAACATTATATTGGCTGAGAGTCATATCAAAGGAAGAAGTTGCACTTAGATCACCACAAGCTTACATTTACCATAGTATTTTTAAAAAAAAAATTTCAGTTCATGTTTTGTTTTACTCCAACATTTTGAAATTATGATATGTTTTAATTCTACTTCAACATTCTAAAAAAAGTTTTGGGAGCACCTATATAGATTCATAGAAAACAAAATTGAGAAACTCCAACTTAGCTTAAAGACACATATTTTATGCTAGAAAAATGCACACTAATGAAGTTTTCTTTTTAAACCAAGAGGTATAAAATTGAACAAGTTTGAACTATGCTAGTCATATTTTGGTTGTCAAATTTGGAACAGAGATGGAAATGTTCCCAGCTAGTGCCTTGAGTGTAAAATTTTAGAGGCGTTAGACTTTAAATTGAAACAACATTGAACTACAAGGAGTTAGCAAAGAGTTATGAGGGTTGTAGATGTAATTCATCTTTGAAGTGATTAATTGTAATTTTGAAAAATGTGGTTTTTTGTCTTCCAAGGAGTCAAAGAGGAAAATTTGTTAAATTAGACACATTTCACTGAGAAAGTTGAGTATTTCCTTGCACTAGTGAAGTGGTGTTGGTAAACTTAAATAAATATTGAAATTATCTTAGTATGTGTAAGAAGAATGTCTTTGTATTGTCTACATAATACAATGCGATTATGACATGATATGTTTTCCGTGATAATGTAATATGTGAAAGTTATATTATCTTACAATAGTTATCCTTGATGATGTGTGATCAACTATGATATTATTGTATGGGAAGTTAGGATGGAAAAATATGTTGGTTGATGTATTTTTCTACCTGCCAGTAATGCGGTCATTAAGCTTCTTGGGGCTAAGTTGTTATTGCATATCTATTTTCTATGCATGTTCAAAAGTCCACTTAGATGGCAAGTATTGTATGAGTTGACCTAAATTATTGTTTATTTCATTACTATGGAAGAAGTTGTTTGATGTAATTATTATTATGTTTAAATCATCATAATGGCTAATCATCAATAATTCCTTTTCTTATAACATGATTTTGGCTAATGAGTAGACCTTTCATCTAGAGGAAAACATGTAGGACAAATGTGATCTTATGTGATTGGAAATATTTTATAATGGATGCACCTTGAGCATTATGGATGCACAATTATATTAGGTAGTTGACTTGTTTCATGTGGAATAAATAGTTGTATTAAGAGGGTTGCCTACATTGGATTAGATATATAGAAATATTGCACATAGAGATAACTAAGTATTAATAGTGTGGTCAAAATTTAGATTTTTTGTGACATGATTTACTTGAAATGAACTACGAGTCACTAAGAGAGTGATTATACTACCCTACTATTACGAGGTGAAGTCTTAATTTTTGGAAGAGTTCTCCTTAACGTGTGATATGCCTTCCTGATGGACATATGAGAAGAAACCTATTGAGCTTAATTACTTTTCCTATGTAATTGTTACTTGTCTTGCAGTGACATGATACTTGTCTGGTTAAATTATAGACAATGTGTTGCACAATTCCATTACTTTTCTTAGTTTTACCTATTTAGTCTTCCTCGATGCCCGGCTGGGTATCTTTCATCTCAAGAAAGATTCTGGGGAAGCTTAATAGCTTCATGGTAGGGTGGTAAAGCACTCCTACAATATTCTTGCCCTTGTGTTCTTAGACAGTTTTTGGAGTTTCTGTCGAAATGGTTGACATAATCAATACATCATGATATTCTGGTAATGAAATTATAATTTCTTTAGATTTGCACATATATGTATATGTATCATTTTTGTTAAAGTTAATGATAGTTAATCCACTATTGTGGACTAGTCAATACTCTTTAACTTTGACTTACATTGAATTTTTCTACATTTTATGGAGACTATTGACATGGCACTTATTTTGTAGGGGTAGTCATTACATTGCATCTCTCAGGCATCTAAACATTATGAATATAGGCATTATGGATGTGTGAGTTCGGCATGGGTTTATCAACGCGAATTAGAACTAATTATATATGAGACTAGACATGGTTTTCCTTCTTTGTTAGATGCCCAAATTCTCTGCCATATGGCATATTTCTGGCTACTATTGAATAGGATTTATTTGCAATCTACAAACACTTTAATTCCCTTTAATTTGGTGTTGGATTTCTCTATGTTTGGGTTATTAATTGACAATAATAAAATGCCCAAAATTCCTTGTCTTTGGCATTAGATTTCTATGGTCTTTTTGGGACATCAATTTCCTCTTTGTTGACACCCTTAACTACTATCAGATTTGGTGGTTTTAACTATTACTATAGAAACCATTTTTGGGCCATTATTTCAGCACCTATAATTTAATTGGACAATATTCTTACATTTGTGTGTGGGGTTACTTGTTGGGAAAATTCATTCGCTGTAACTATTTTAGGAGTTGCCATGTTCTACACATGTTCATAAGTTTCAATGTAATTACTCATGAGTTTGGTAACTTGATAATAATCAAACATGTAAAGTTAGTTTCCAACATCGATATTCTTCATTTACCATAGTTTTGGTAAAACTGATAATTGTCTACAAATTTAAATATATTTTTAGTAGTTGGCATTATTGGTTGTGTAAATTGTCTCCTTCATTTAATTTTACATGTGTGGGATGGGTGTGGTTAGTGATAGACATTTTGAAATTCATATAATTTAGTATTTTTAGCAATGCGAGCTAGTAAGGGTATTTACAATTAAATATCTTGAGATTCATATAATTTAGTGTTTTTAGTAATGTGAGTTAGTAAGGGTATTTACAGACTGGAACACTAACATCTTCCTAAGGCAATTCCCACATGGAATTTTCATGTACATACAAATGACTTTTAAGCATCTAACATCCAATGATCATCATGAAGTACAAAGAACACAATAAGCCAAGGTCCACTCCCATAAGGGTTATTCAACTAATTAAATTTAATGCAACTATATAGGTCCAATAATCAACCTTAAAGCTTATAGAGTACATAAGAATAATTTTTATCAACATATAACATCTAATTCACCTATTGATTCTAATTAAGCTTGAATTAATTTTTCATCATCAATTAATTGTCTAAATTAATCTATCATATTTATTACATGAAGGTAACCTCAATAAAACACTTACTATCCAATTAACATTCCCACAAATTTGATCAATTCTTACTATTCGTATTCAGTAAATACCATTAGTTTTCCATAAAAGGACTTCTTATCTCTATACAGATTATTTCTATAATTTTTTAACAATTTATATGAAGGTTATTCCCAACTCATAATACTATATGATAACCATCTAAATTAATTGTCCATAAAGTAACCATAAGGTATCACAATGATATCCACATTGGTTCAAAATTTAACATAGTCAACAATATCAAAAGAATAAGTAAACAAGTTTTATAATGTATCTAATAGGAGGTCTATTATGAAAGTTGCTAAAATGTTATAACGAATTAGAATATGACCTCTCATACATTAACCTAGAAATATGTTAATACGAGAATTCTCAAAACCTTATTAGTCATTATTTAAAATGCATTATCATCATATCGCCAAAAGGAGGTGGTGTATGAGTGGGTACTGTGTGCATAAAAGTGTCACACTTCTATAAACCATTATTCTCAAGAGAACCCATGGAAGAGGGAGTCTCAAGAGCCAGCTTATAGCTCTCTATCTATGATGTGCAAAGGCTATGAGATGGTGGCTCTCAAATGAACTAAACTATGCAACCCTTACAAGGTGCACCATAGAATGAGAGATTCAAAGAGTAGAGGCAAGAGTGCCAATATTCAAGAATCTAGAATAGTGCAATGCAAATGAAATCTATTCTAAATGAAATGCAAGCTAACAAAGAGAACTAAGCTAAAGCATAAATGAAACTAAGATAAAAAAGTATGCCATGATGTAAGTAGAATGAGAGCTAAGCTAAAATGCGAAAATGCAAGAATGCTCCAAGTCTCCAAAATCACCAAGAAAACCTACAGCGTAACAATAGCATGAGAGACTAAGATTTTTTTGAATGAGGAGAGAGACCTCCCTTTTAAAGAAAAATAGATGGTAGAGATTAAGAGGTAAAATGAATGTAATCAAGGGTGGAGTTTGAAAGTGGGAGTGATCCATGTGCACACACAAGTCAACCAATAGAATATAAGTTGACTTGTCGTATAAGACAAAAGTCACAAAGCCTTTTCTTTTAATTTGAAAATTAGAAAAGGAATTAATGTGTGCACTTTAAGTGGGTTAGAAGAATGGGGTCTTTTATTTAATTAGAAGGGGACATGTTATTTTAATCAAATAATGTACTTAGGATAACATAGTCAAACTATAGGTTATAATCAAATTAATTGATCATTAGCAATTTGGTCTAGGTAAATGATTAATTAATTTAGCCAAAATGTTGAGAAGGGGGCTAATAGTCTAGATGACCATTTTTGGGTGATTAAATTTGCCCCTCTTTGACTAATGTGTGATCAAACTGGGAACACATTACGTCAAAAAAAATAGAAGCCAAGTAGGCAACGATAGATATAGATATCTGATTTTGAAGAACGAAATGCAGAAAGAGAACAAATCCTAAATGTACAGCCTAATAGCGGTAGTACTAAACACTAGGAAAAAGGATGATGTTAGAGTTCAAGAAGAATGCTAACACCTAGTAAATCATATATATCAAGAGCAAGTGCAAAAGATCAAACAAATGCTCCTAAGAAATAGATAGCTGTAGCAAGTGATGATAGAGTATTTTTGCCCCCTCAGGATCAAAATCAAAATGAGGTAAGGGATGTAGAAATAAGCGTGATATGAGAAAATCAAGCTATAGTAGTGCCCAAGATGATAGATAGATGATTAGAACCAAAGAGTGGCTATTAATGAATGTCAGAATACCCCAGTTTGACTAGATTTGACCACGAAGGATACAACATAAAAATTAGGTCAAAAAAAAGAAGAAAGATGAAATGAGATGAAATAGAAATGAAAGCAAAGAGTGGAAGAGAGTAGAAATGATGAAGAAATGAAGAAATGATAACAAGATACAAAGATTAAACCTCAATAGGTCAGCCAACTACATAGAAGAAAGAAGAAATTTTTGACTAGCAAGATGAAGCCGAATTTGGATTTTGATCCCCAAAAAAAATGGATCCAAGATGTCGAGATTAGAAAAGATAGGTCAAAAGAATAGATGAAATGGTAAGATAGAAAAGAAGAGATAAGATAAGATTGAGAAGAGGTAAGAAAAGGATGAACATAGTTAGCAAACACATCCATGAAAGATAAAGAAGAGAGCTCTCTCAACATGCAAAATGCAAAGCTAAGCTAGAAGAACCCTAGAATACAAGCTAGTATGAAAAGGTGCAATTGCAAGGGTTACATAAGTAGGTCCTAATTTTTATCATCGAGCCTTATTAGGGACATCATAAGATCATACAATCATCACTCATAAAACTCTAAGGATATGAATATGATCTATATCAGATAGGTATGTGAGAATCCAACCTATGAATCAAAAGTATATAGGTCAAGGTGACTATGTAGTTAGATTCCCTAAGTTTAGTATAGAAAGATTACATTTGTATCAAGGCATAAGCGCCAAGATAACCTTGGGTGCAGTCTTGCAAAAAAAAGTTAAGGATGATACATTTATAAGTCAAAGTGTCAAATAGGACAAGAATGAATGCTTTAAACACTATAGACAAATAGAGTATACCCACAAGCAGAAACCAAGAACACATGCCCCATGCCCCTAGTCTTCTAGTCCATGACATCCTTGAAAGACTATTAGGGAGGGAACACATAACAAAGAAATAATCATAGACAACACAGAAAGTAGATAAAGATAAAAAAAGCTCAGTCATTTAAGTGTTTAAGTGCATGTGTGTAAGTCGCTTAGCCATTTCTTCAAGACTTGAATCTGATAGTGAGAAATATCAAAACATCGAAGACTGCAAGTAAACTATCTAAAAAGTGTTGAGAAACACTTGATGTCAAGTTGGGGGAGTAGTGTTGAGAAACATTGTTTTATGAGTTGCCAAAGAAACCCTAATGCACAAGGAAACCTCAAGTAAGCTAAGTAGCTATACCCCCAAGATGAGGACAAGAAACAATCCCAAGCTAGGAAATGCATAATAAAGTGGGTGATTGAGACTGATAGACATAGGTGCAAGGGTCTCAAGTAGTGCCTATTTCTAGGTTTTCACCATTTGGAAATTTGTTTTAGGAATTTTTAAATTTTTTTTTGAATTTTTGAATTTTTTGATTATTTTGGTGATACATCAAAGAACCTATTGCTAGGTTTTCACTAAGATGATCATTTTTTTAGGACATTTTTTTTTATTTTTAGGATTTTTTTCAGCATCATATATGAATTTTTTGTATTTTTTAGAATGATTTAGAGATTACTAGTTCTCAAGCAAGATTACATCATTTTCTCCCAATGTCTAGCAAGGTGTATGATATGGAGTAGGAAGTTAGTGGATAGATAGAGATGGATAGGCAAGGAATATGAAGTGAGTGAAAGTGATCCTCAAGGATTGACTCCTCAAGAGTACCCAAGCTAGGGAAAGATAGCCAAATGAATAAAGTTTTGGATAGTAATGGAAGCAATGAGCAAGATAAAATATAGGATAAATAATGGAAGCCACTAACTGAGATATCATATGGGATAAGTAATGGAAGCCAATAAGTGAGATAGCATGAAGCGTGTAGTTTAAAGAGTAGGCATGCCAAGAGACCTATGTGAACCATGTTTTCTTTGTGTGATCAAGACCAAGGGGTCAACCAGATAGGATAGTAATGGGATAGAGAAATAAGAATGAAGTTGGATATGAAGGATATGAATGAATGAGAAAGAACAATAGATAATCTCATGGATAAGATAGCCAATACACAAGTATAGCTCAACAATGTCAAGATCAAAGAGGAAGAGGAAAAAGGGGTTAGCTAGATGATGGAAGAATTATGCATGATGTCTGTTTACTAGGTTTTCATCATGGTACTTATCCAAGGTGCCACAAGAAGTGGTTTTCACCATAGGATGAATTTATTTCTCTTTACTTTTGCTATTAGGGTGCCACAAGAAGTGGATTTCACCAAGGCACATTTTTTCTTTTTTTTTCTTTTTTCTTTTTCTTTCTTTTTTGTTAATTTTTAGAAAGAGCTCAAGCTTTGTCAATTTAGATAGTGCTCCTATAGGAAGAATAAGTCATGATAAGCGAATACCATGGATAAGGTATGCTCAAAGATGCTGATAGGGTGAGGAAAGAGAAATGGTAGTAGGAAGAGTATATGGAGGATAAGAGTTCAAGTATAGAAAGTAACTGTAAGCTTTAGAGGATTTCATGAGGGTAGCTGGAATATTGGACAAGATCAACATTGACACACACCTTGAAGGGTATTGGAATGATGGAGGAATCATGGGTGAAATAGCTTGAGGTTTAGATGTATGAGATGGTAGAAGAGATTTGGGAAAAAGTGGAGTGTGAGGCTTTGGAATATTTTTAGGAAGGTTTTTGGAAGAAGATGGAATGGAAGCCTTTGGAAGCTTGAATGTCAACTTTGAAGTATTTTCAGTATTCAAGTCTTTCAAAAGAGACTTGGGAATCCATATAGCTTTAGATTTTCCTTTGGATACTTTATAGCATATTTAATCAATAATGGGTTTAGGAACTCGTATTTTCTTTGATTTAGCTCTCTTAATAGTAGACCTTTGTGGTCTCTTTTGCGCATTTTCCTTCTTAGCATTCACATGTAGTTTAGATGGGACATAGTGATCTTCATTTTTCAATGGATTCTTATGTTTATTCTCACTTCCAAAGGACTTGGGATTTGTGGGTGAATAAGGCTTATATGACTGGTTTAGATGGATAGATGGGTGAAAAGTCATCAAGGATTAATGGCTTTATTTATCTTGAGGTATGATGGGAGAGCTAGGAGTGGAGAATGTAGGAGATGAAGAACATAAGGTCCCAATATAGATGGAAGGTTTGAAGGCTTTAGCTTTGATGGATAAGGACTAGGGATAGACTTTGGATATGTAAATGGATAATAAAAAGGGATATCAACATTTGTAGAGTGAGCAACATAGTCAAATCCATCAATAGACTCATGAGCAACTTTTATAGGAACAACATTTTTAATAGGAGCACTTGAAGCTTGAGAATTTTTTGAAGTGGATATGGAGAAGTAGAACATGAGGGGACACTTTGATCTTGACAAGTAGCTTTGGATAACATAGGAAGAGAAATTTCTCATAATTTTTACTAAGCTCAAGGGAGATAGCAGAAGTGGTATCTTCATTATACTTGGGGGATGGAAAAGACATAGGATATAGAGGGGTGGAATTTTGAAGGAGATGAAATGGTGCTTGATCTTTATTGACATTTATAGCTTTTTCTTTTTGAGAGTCCTCTTGACATGGAGCCACTTATAATGACAAGGGAGAATGAAGAGTGAATGGAGTAGTACTTGGAGCTTTAGGCTTAGTAGCATGGAAAAGGTTTGTAGCCAAGTGAAGGTTAGCTTGAGTTTCTTTTAGAGGTAGCCCTTGAGGATAGGCATAGTGTACATGAAAAGCATTAGGTTCTTTATTTGATAGAGGCATGTTGGAAATATTTGAAGTGTTGGGAGGTGCATGAGTGTTGGAAGAAGTGGAGGTATCAAGGAAACCATCACTAGACATAGGTTCATTAATATGATCTTTCTCAAGAAAAGTATCCTCATCACATGAGTCATTAGATGTATCAATAATCTTATTATCAATAAGATCTTGGATTTTATGTTTCAGCTCAATGCAATATAAAATACTATGCTCATTATGTTGATGATAAACACAATAGACATCCAAGAATGAGTTTCCATATGAGCTAGACTTAGGTAACGTGATGAGCTTGGTGCCAAGAAGTGTTTGCAAAGTGCCATCATAAGAATCTTCCAAGGGAGAAAAAGTTCTATCAAAAGTATGTCTAGAGTCCTTTTGTTATTCTCAAGTGAATGGTATTCATCCATGTCTTCATCATTATCTTGGTCAAAGATAGGTCCATCATGATAGCTTGGAATAGGCTCAAATGAGGTACCACTTTCTTTCTCTCTAAGGAGGTCTTTTTTAGATCTAGAAGATGAAGACATTTTATGTCTTGGAGTAGAATATGTAGACCTTGAAGAAGATGAACCGTGTGTATGTAAAGGTCTTAAGGGAGATTCATTTAAGAATGAAATCTTCTCCTCTAATCTTTTCTCAAGTTTAGACTTCATTTCTATCATATGCTTAGAGAAATGAAGGTAAGAAAGATAATTTGTCTCTTCTAGCTCTTTGTATTGAACATATAGATCTTGAAGCTCTTTAGCGGCATGGAGAATATCATGATCATCTAGCTTTGGTTGAGATTTGGTAGCACAAGGTTTGAATGCCATAGTGGTAGATAAATAATCAAGCATGAAGGAGACTAGAGGAAGCTAAGAAGGTGACACAAGATAACTTGATGTCCAAACTAGAGAGTTAGAATGTTCACTTGCCAAAATAGTAAAGATAGAGTAAAGTGACTTGTCAAGAAAGTGTCCAAGAAACTTACAACACTAGTGACTCAAGTCAAGATCTAGGCAAGAAGCCAAGTATCCCAGTAGATAGAGCAAGAGGGGTGACAACTGAACAAACTTCCCAACCCAAGAGTGTAGTCAAGATATCAAGGTAACCATTTCAACAAAAAGATAACTAGCAAGAGGACATATACCATGAAGATAGAAAGACCAAGAGCACTAAGACCAAAGAACCACTTTAAGCATGTTCAAGCACTAAAGACATAGAAAAGAAAAATCAAATGATGAGACTCCCCTTAGCAAGCAACACAAGAAAAATGTTAAACCTTGATGCTTTGACTTGGTTGAAATTTTTTGACAATAGTTGACACCATAACAAGTTTGATGTTCAAAAGCAATTTCTTTTCAAGCAAGATAGTGACACATGGAGTAGTCTTCAAACAATCAAGCAAGGGGCAAAGCAACCTTGCATTATACAGGCATATGTGAGGTCTTAAAAGAAAGCCCTAGAACTATCATCATGTGTATGTTCAAAAGATTTCCACAGGTCTAGCACATTCAAGAACACATCAAGCAATATCTACCTAAAAGTTACAATTCATTACTCAACAACTTGGCCCACACTTGATGCTCCTTCACCTCACACCAAGTGGTTTCCCACAAGAGATATTGGCTTTGTCATGGAAGTGCCATTAGCAAAACCAAGGGAACACAGATGGTGAGTGTAAAATCTTGGGGTGATCCAATTAGTCCATTAGGATCAATCCTTGCACCAAGAAGTTGAGCAGAAAAAATAGGGTAGCTACTAACCTAGGGTTTTTAGAAAGGGCTTCCATTTGTAATGTTCCTCTTGCACCCAATTAAGGGACACCCCACCTTGTAGTGGGTAATAGACCTCGCAGTCACAAGAGCACCTTAAGTGCTCTTGCCTAGTGATCTCCTCATAGTCGAAATCTCATAAGAAATCACACTAAGTGAAGAAAAACACTACATATACCAAGGTTTTGTGTCCTTGATAGCCTTGATTTTGTAGTGGGTTGGAAGAGCTGGGTAATTTTCTTGTCCCCACTTGGGCTGTTCCTCTTAGGTTGTCCGAGAGAAGGCCCTCTAAAGGATCCTAACTACCACAAAATGGATCCACTCTCAAGGGTCAAGATTTTTGATTCACCTCAAAGGTGAAGAGAATACTGTCCTACCTCAATTTCTTCACCCAAACACACCAATAAGATTCAATTATCCACTTGCTTTTGAAATCCAAAGGTGGGTCAAGATTTTTGATTCACGGCAAGGGTGAAGAGCATACTCTCCTATCACCAAGGAATCCTAATTGCAAGTTTAATGTGCCTAAAAAAATAAAAAACTAGTAGATGCCACACATGAAATAAAAGAAATACAAGCAAGTTTGGTTTTTATGCTTTGGGCAGCCTTGCAAACAAATGTTAGTAGCCCTTGCACATTTGAAGCTTTGACATGTGTTCTTTTTAGAAATGAAATGAGAAACTCCCTACAAAACAACCAAGGTGAGAGCATAATAATTAAATAAGACCTGCAACATGAAGTGGTTAGTTTCCTAGAAAATTCAAGTTATCTTCCAACCAAGTGTATGCAAAGAAAGTGCAAGCTAATAAAAAATGCTCTCATTTTTACTCTTTGCTTTTGACCTAGTCAACAAGATTGGACTTGTTTGCTATGATTTCAGATCTCAAAATAGAAATAAAAAGAAGAGACCCCTGCTAAAACTAGAGAGCTTTCAAAAAATTCAAGAAATTCAAAAAAATCTCTTCATTTGTGCCCTAGGGACCCATTTTGTCAAAATAGACCAGATTTATCAAATCGAGTTTTTGAGGCCTAATATGAGTTCAAAAGTCAAAATAAAAAGATCTAACCCCCTTTAAAATTTAGAGACCTTCCAAAAATATATATATTTCTAAAAAAATTGCTGATTTGTGACTAGAAATGATTTTTTTATGAAAAATAAAGAAAAATTCATAACAGACGCAAATCAACTCAAAACAATCTGCAAATTGGTCTGAGACATTTATGATGCATACCCAACTTGCAAAAAAAAAAAAAGATCCCAAATCAAAGTAGTTTGGAAGATATGCTAAGATCTTTCAAAACTAAGGTTTTGGCCTTCAAATAAATCTGCACAAGGCTTAGCCTTAAAACCAAAGTAAGAAACCTGCAAAACCACTTGATTAGATCGAAGAAGTTGCTGTAAAAAAATTAGAAATGATAATGCGTAATATCCAATTTTTCTCTAACTAAATTTTAGTCTTGAACTAAACTGATTTCTATTTCTTGTTCACATGATAAAGTTTTCCAACAACTATTTAAACTGAAATAAATCTAATTACAATTTTGATCTACTAAGAATAAAAATATAACATCAACAATTTACTTGATCAGCTGAAGGTAAATATTTAACTATTTCTAAACTTCAACCGAAACTAATTAATAGTTGCTCTTGATTGGAAATTCAGATCTAATTACGTAAGATCATTTAACTACTTTAACGCAATATCCATCTTTTAAATAATTGACATTTAAAATTGAAAGGAAATAACTAAACTTATAGGTTTAAAGAATATGCAGATGAATTTGTAAAGCTTCCTTTAATGGTTGTGCAAGCTTTGGCTTCGGTGAGAGGAGAAGCATTGACATAGGCTTAACCTCCTAGCTGTCGACTATTACTTATCCCCATAGGTTCTAATTTAATAGAACAACCCTTCCTACCTCGAGGTTGGGCTTGGGATGTTCATTGATCCAGCCATCAGAGTATCCAGGTAGGTTGAGGTCCCAATAGTTATTCGACAAAATAACTGAAGCATCTGGACAACAACAAGATCAATTGTTTTGGCAAGTTTTCCTATTTCCACCCTGGTCAAGGATTTTCATAATGTGGGTTTGCAACCTGATCTCCACCACTTAGGTTGACAAATTATTTCACAAGTGGAACTCGCATGAGCTAGTGCATTAATTTATTATATATATTGTTTGTTGATATCATTCTTTTATATTTTGTTTTACAGTTTCATCTACACCTCCTCACCATAATCAGGTCATCAAGCCAATGATTTGTTGGTGCCATCAAATTAACTTTACTAATTTCCTCGTACCTTCTTCACCATATTCTGGCTTTTAGCCTGGTGAATTCCTTGGTACCCTGATTTATTAACTCATTTCAGTTATAAATTTTTTTTCAGATTGTTTAATAATTTTAATCTGAGAAGAAATCCTTTCAAGGAAGATTCATAGAATATTGCATATTCAGATATTGTGATGGTTAACAAACTTAATTTGGAACATTACTATAACAATCGATTGATCTTGAAATATTATAATGAATTTGGAAAAAGACTGTAGTCGGCTTCATCCTTTATCTTGCATCACTAATAATTAAAAGGTAGATTGAAAAATGGAAAACATATGGCTTCTTTCACAGCTCGTATTTCTTTCATATATGAGGGAAATGACATAATTGCAAATGACAATAACAATGATTAAATATTTGCATTGGTTTAGTTCCTACATCTGACTCAGCATTCAAGTTGGAAATGGAAAATAATACAAGAAAAAGCTTACATGACTCTCTATCATTGCAATCTTAGAAGGGTTGACACTTGGATAACTCTACCTTTCTTGCTCTGAGATCCACGTTTGAGGTCCACAGTAAATGATAATGGTTTGAGTTGTTTCAAGGAAATTCAAAACAAAGTTCTGTTGGCTCAATAATACTGTTTTAAGAGTTTGAAGCTCAAGGAATACAACCTGACCAGGAATGTATAAAAGGAATGCTGAGATACATTTAATGGTTCATATTATAATCTTGAACCAACCTTACGACTACCCAATAGTTACAAAGATCATATTTGAATTCTTTAATCAAATCGGCTAGAAAGAAAGAGAAATGAGGGAAAATTAAAAAGGAAAAGAAGATGAAGAGTTTTTAAATAATTAATATTATTTATATTTGTTTTATTTTCTTGATTATGATTATATGTGCGTAATGCTAAGGTGGCATCATTGGATTAATGTTTTTAATGCAATGGTTGTTGGAAATCTGATTGAAACGATCATTTTGGAGATCAAAGAGGGAGATTGTTGAAAAGAAGGAAGTTGATTGATAAATAATGTTTTCAATAATTTTTTTGTCATTGATGTCAAACCTACTATTTGTAGGAATGACAATTGCTTATAAGATCCAAGTATTATCACTTAGTTGATTGATGAAGAGGATTTAATCAACAAGATGTAACAAGAGCACCTAAGAGAAAGGTTGAGTTATGATTTTGTAATGAAGTATAAGGATCAGTTAAGACAATGGTAAGATGTTGTATTGATAGTATATTGGAAGATAAAAATGTTGGCCACACTTAGAAACATTGGAGAAGTAAGTTGTAACAAATTTAAATACAAAGCTTAATTAAGTTCATTAGGAAGTGCCTAGAAAGCTAGTTCAAGCCGAGAAAATTTTTAGTTGGAGCTGAGCAAATGCAAAATCTAGTGTGTGCCGAGTGAACTTCAGGTGCAGAGTGAAGTTCAAGTACCGAGTGATATAGAAGGAGCTGAGATAACAAAAATTTTAGTGGATGCTGAGTGAATCCATAGTAGGTGCCAAGCATCAGTAAAATGTAGTTGATGCCGACTAACACAGTGTGTGCTGAGCACCATAATTTCTATAGTGCCAAGCTGCTGCATTATTTGAAAAGTCAAAGATTCACCAAATTTGAGCCAACAAAGTTGTTACCTATAATTTTGTGAACTAGTTGGAAGATAAGGATGATGAGCTAGTGGCACAAAAATCTATGTAAATCATTTAAAAGCAAATATAAGAGGATACTTCAAGATGTTTCTAGATGAAACAAAATGTGGGTTAGATTCAATGAATCCTACCTAATCCATTCGAACCAAAATTAAAGGAGAGAAGAATTGAGAAGGAAAAGAAATTCCAAACTTCTATTTAAGGAGTCACAAACCAAGGAGCAAGAGTTGCTGGTGTGCCAAATTGCGAAGTGGTTGAAGGGTGTCAAGGAGAAGACATCCAAGAGAAGGAAGAACATAACACAAAGACTCTACTTTGATAAGTGTTTAGAGAGAGATGATTGCACTAGTACATTGAGTATGAAGAAGATAAAGTTTAAGAGGAGGACAAGCTGTCAGAGCTACAGAGACTGAAAACCAGATAATGTGAAGAGCTAAAGAGTGATCTGAGATCTGCAAGATAAGTTGTGAATTGTAATCAGGTCAAAACCCCTTATTGTTACTCTCTAGCAATTGTATTATTTAGGGTTAAATCCTATGGACTTAGGTTGGTTAAATAGCCATTTGTAAATCCTTTAACAGGGTGTCTTTCCAAGTGAATGTACTAAAGTCCTATAACTAGCCCCACTTCTAATAGGGTGGTTAAATCTTTTAACCAGGTCACATCTAACAATGTGTTGTAGCCTTTAACAGGGCAGGCCTTTCACAAGGCATCACTTTAGAAGAGTGAGAATTGAGTAGCATATTACTGGTGGTTTTTCCCAAATTGGGTTTCCACCTAAATGACTGTGTTATGTGTTGATTCTTTATGTGCTATGCTTGCATGCTGATTTACAATAACGTACTGAATAGGAATGTTTAAGCTTGGATGAATGAATAGTTTAATAGGGCTACTTTACTTGATGAAAAGTTTGAATTGGACATTTAGACCTTGAATAACTGATTCACCCCCCTCAGCTATTCTAAAGCATTTCTAACAATTGGTATCAGAGCCATCTGCTGATTTAGTTTAAAGGTACTAGAAGAAGGAAGATCAAGATGTCCAAGAGAGAAGTTCCCAAACTCAACAGAGATAACTTCACTGCATGGAAAAGTCCAATGAAGTTGCACCTTGGATCAATAGGTGACTATGCAAAAACCTCAATTGGAGTAGAACATAGAGAACCAACTGGACCACTTTCTACAGATGACTTGAACAATAGGAAGGAGCACAATCAGGCAATGCTGGAGATTGCCTCTGCACTCAGCTATACTAAATTTGATGACATCAAAGGATGTGACACTACATTCAAAATGTGGAGAACCTTATCATATATCTATGGAGAAGATCAGAATGTTCAAAGAGCAAAGAGAGAAAGCTTCAGAGGAAAGTTTGATGACATGAAAATGGAGGAAGGTGAGAATGTTGCTCAATATGTTGCCAAAATGAAAGAGGTAGTAAGTGCAATAAGAAGTCTAGGTGGTCAATTGGAAGATGATACTATCAATAGCAAATAGTTAAGAACCCTACTCCCTATCTATGCTATTAGAGTTTCAGCCATCCAAGAGTTAAGATGTATACTAGAAAATGCATTGACTTTTGAAGGAACAGTGGGAAGACTCACTGCATTTGAATTGTCTAACTTTGATAACTACAAACTTGAGAATGTTGAATCAGCTTTCAAGGCCAAGCTGACATTGAAAGACACTAAGGAGGTGAAATCAAAGAAGAGTAGAATAGGAAAACATGCATCTAGTGACAGTAGCACAGATGAGGAAGATGTGAAATAGTTGGAAGCACTATTGGCTAGAAGATTCTAAGAGACAAAGGTAAATTCAAAGGTAAGCTCCCTACCATATGTTTTAATTGCAATGAAGTGGGACATATTGCTGCAAGGTGTACACAGAAGAAGAACTTCAAAGAAGGAAACAAGTACAAGAACAAAAGAGAAGATGATAACAAAGATTACAAGGATAAAGGCAAAAAATGCTACATTGTTGAAGAAGACTCTGATAAGAATGATGATGAAGTAGTCTATGTAGCCATGAAGGATGAATTAGATGAAGATGAAGCAACAACACTAGTAACCTATGTGAACAAAAATGATAAGTGGATCATAGATAGTGGATGCTCACATCACATGACATAAGATAAAAGTTTATTACCTTTTCTCAATATAATGGAAATAGTGTTAGATTTGGAAATGGTGCTCCATGCCAAATCAAAGGGAAAGGTTCTATTAAACTTACAGAGAAAATCACATGTGACAATGCATACTATGTTGAAGGATTGAACTACAATTTTCTAAGTGTATCACAGCTAGGAAATGTAGACTGCAAAGTAGAATTTGGAAATAGAACTACCAAAATCTATGACATTGATGGAAATCTGATAGGAAAAGGTGGACAAATTAGGAGTAACTTGTTTTACCTAGATATGGAAGATGCAATCTATCTTGTTGTTAGACTTGATGATGTTTGGTTATGGCATAAAAGGCTATGCCATGTTAACTTTGATAATCTAATTAGTATCAACAAAAAGAAGAAAGTCAGGGGGTTGCCAAAATTGAAAAAACCTAAAAATACAATGTGCAAATAATGTCAACTAGGGAAGATGACTAAATCTAGTTTCAAAAGCAAAACATACACTTCCAAGGAAGTACTAGAACTAGTCCATACAAACTTATGTGGTCCAATAGAAGTACAAAACTACCAAGGAGATAGATACATAATGCTATTTGTAGATGATTACTCTAGGATGATGACTGCTATGGTTTTAAAGTAAAAATCTGATGCATTTTAAATGTTCAAGTGGTATTTGGCTAGAGTTGAAAAGGAAACAGGAAGGAGTCTGAAGTGTCTAAGATCAGACAGAGGAGGTGAGTTTACATCAAAAGAATTTGAAACATTTTGCAATGACAAAGATATTAAGAGACAAACATTAGCACCAAGAACTCCACCTTAGAATGGTATTGCAGAGAGAAGGAATAGATTAGTGATAGACTATGCTAGAACATTGTTGATGGATAAAACTGTTGCTCTGAAGTACTAGAGAGAAGTTGTAAGCACTGCTGTTTACACCTTGAATAGAGTCCAAGTCAAGAAAGGTAGAAATGCAACACCTTTTGAATTATAGTATGGTCACTCACCTAATGTAAAACATTTCAAAATATTTTGTTGTAAGTGCTATATTCTTAAAGATACTAGAAATGGCAAGTTTGATGCAAAGAGTGATGAAGGCATATTCCTTGGATACTCCACTAGAAGCAAAACATATAAGTGTTTGAATACTAACATTAACAAGATTGTGGAGAGTGAAAATATAAATTTTGATGAGCATGCAGAAGTCCTAGTTGATGAATCTAAAGAATTTGAAGATTACAGATCCTTTGTATACTTCTATGAAGGAATTCCTATTGTAGATGAAGCTGCCAATCAAGTTGGGAATCAACAACAAATTTTAGTTTCAGCCGAATCTCAACTAGTGAATGTCGAGCTACATTCAGAAGCCAAGTTTCAGAATTAAGATAATGTACATTCTGACTCAGAAGCTAGTACACATGAAAGAGATGATGAAATAATAGATGGAGAAGAGCAAAATGACTCTAAAACTAAAGGACCAAACATGGGAAGAAGGAAAAAACCAAGATTAGCCAAGTCTGTGAGAAGACATCACCTTGCAAAAAAATCATTGGTAACAAGGATGCCAAACCAATGACAAGGAATAGACTAAGGAATGAATCATGTCTAATGAGTAAGATTGAACCTAAAATAGTGAAAGATGCACTACAAGATGATGACTGGTATAAATCTATGAGGGAGGAGATAGATCATATTGAGAAGAACAAAATCTGGACCCTAGTCCCTAGACCAGCTGATAAGAATGTAATAGGTACAAAATGGGTGTTTAGAAACAAACTTGATGAGAATAGGGAGATAACAAGAAACAAGGCCAGACTAGTCTACAAAGGTTATGCACAAGAAGAGGGACTGGATTATGGAGAAACATTTGCCCCTGTTACAAGAATGGAAGGAGTAAGAACACTACTTGCATATGCTACCTACAAAGGTTTCAAAGTCTACCAAATGGATGTAAAGTCTACTTATTTGAATGATATATTGGAAGAAGTGTAGATAGAACAACCAAAGGGATTTTTTGAGGACAACAATAAGGATATTGTTTGGAAATTGCATAAAACACTCTATTGTTTGAATAAAGCACCTAGAGCATGGTATGAGAGACTGCACAAGTATCTTGTGAAGATAGGATTTGAGAGAATAGATGACAACAACAACCTATATATCAAGGCAGAAAAAGGTAAAGAGATTTTGATATCTGAAATCTTTGTTGATGATATGATATTTGGAGGAAAAGATGTTCTATGCAAAGATTTTGCTAATCAAATGAAACATGAGTTTGAGATGTCAATGTTTGGAGAAATCAAATTCTTTATTGGATTGCAAGTACATCAAATGAAGCATGGAATATTTGTAACCCAATCCAAGTACATCAAGGAGATACTCAAGACATTTGGATTAGAAGATTCAAAACCAGTCAGTACACCAATGGTAAAAAGACATAAGTTATCCAAGAATGATGAGTCTGCTGAAGTGAACCAGACAATATATAGATCAATGATTGGAAAGTTGCAGTATGTTGTACATAGTAGACCAGACATTGCATTAGTAGTTAGAATAGTGGCAAGATTTTCTGCTAACCCCAGAGAAAATCATCTGATGGTAGTAAAGAGAATACTAAGGTATCTAAAAGGATTTGATGACTTTGGTTTATACTATAAGAGAAGTGAAAAGTTTGGGTTGAGAGCATGCACTGATGCCGATTGGGGAGGTAACATTGATGATAGAAAAAGCATCAATGGAGGAGCACTTTTCTTAGGGAGAAGATTGGTTACCTAGACTAGCAAAAAGAAAAGTTGTACATCATAGTCCACAATAGAAGTTGAATATGTTGCAGCTACTATCAATTGCACCAATATTGTATAGATCAAACATCTGTTGCAAGGTATGAAGGAAGAAGTAATTGAACTTGTGATACTCTATTGTGATAATACAAGTGCCATCAACATATCAAATAATCCTATGATACATGCCAAAACTTAGCATATTGCAATTAAGTATCACTATGTAAGAGAATTGGTGGAAGACAAGCAAGTGAGAATGGAATATATTAGTTCAAAGGAGCAGATTGCTGACATTTTCATAAAAGATTTACCCAAATATGCTTTTGAATATCTCAGAGGTAAGTTAGGGGTGATACCCCCAGCCAAGGCTACTTAAGCAACAACAAGGATTGCCCTGCATCAAATGAGTTAATTGTTGAAATATTATGAATTGATGCAAAGGATACTTACTTTAGGATTCATGCCTGAAGTAATCAAAGTGTAGAAGTTACAAATTAGTCACAAGAAAGGTAATAATGGGAGAAATTGGAAGTTTCAAAAAATGCTATACTTGCATGATAAGATGCTCAAGTATTGTGCCTTTGGCATTGTTGTCAAAGTGGAAGAGATACTGATAGCATTCAGTTGAATAAAGAAGTAGAGGGAGAATGAGCAGAAGTGATCAACAACAAAGTAAAAGAGGAAGAAAATGCAGAAACTAATCTACAACTATCAATTGGATAAAGGGAGAAATAACAGTAACAAACTCATTTCAAATCCAAAAATAAAGGGAAAGATATGAAAAAGTAGATGTAAAGTAATCAAGATACAGATCACAGAGGGAGAAGTGAAAATTGATGGTAACACATTTTATTTTTGGCATTTGACTTATTGTTTTAACCTAGTTAGCATTTTGAGAACTTGGTTGAATAGTTTGGTTTGATGGTGGATCAATTTGGTTTGCCATCAATGCCAAAGAGGGAGATTGTTGAAAATTTGATTGAAAAGATCATTGTTGAAGATCAAAGAGGGAGATTGTTGCAAAGAAGGAAGTTGATTGATAAAGAATATTTTCAATCATTGTTTGGTCATTAATGTCAAATCTATTATTTTTAGGAATGACAACTGCTTATAAGATCAAAGTATTATCACTTAGTTGATTTATGAAGAAGATTTAATCAACAAGATGTAACAAGAGCACCTAAGGGAAAGGTTGAGTTATGATTTTGTAATGAAGTATAAGGATTAGTTAAGACAATGGTAAGATGATGTATTGATAGTATACTGGAAGATACAAATGTTGGCCATACTTAGAAATATTGGAGAAGTAAGTTGTAACAAGGTTAATTGCAAAGCTTAACTAAGTTCATTAGTAAGTGCTGAGCAAGCTAGTTCAAGCCAAGCAAATTTTCAGTTAGAGTCGAGCAAATGCAAAATCTAGTGTGTGCTGAGTGAACTTTAGGTGTAGAGTGAATTTCAAGTGCTGAGTGATATAGAAGAAGCTGAGAAAACAAAAATCTTAATGGATGTTGAGTGAATCCATAGTAGGTGCTAAGCATCAGTAAAATGTAGTTGATGCCAAGTGACACAGTGTGTGTCGAGCACCAAAATTTCAATAGTGTCGAGCTACTACATTATTTGAAAAGTCGAAGATTCGCCAGATCTGAGCCAATAGAGTTGTTACCTAGAATTTTGTGAACTAGTTGGAAGATAAGGATGATGAGATGGTGGCACAAAATTCTTTGTAAACTATTTTAAAGTGAATTCAAGAGGATTCTTCAAGATGTTTCTAGATGAAACAAAATGTGGGTTAGATTCAATGAATCCTGCTTAATCCATTCAAACCAAAATTAAAGGAGAGAAGAATTGAGCAGGAAAAACAATTCTAGATATCTGTTTAAGGAGTCATAGACCAAGGAGCAAGAGTTACTGGTGTGCCAAATTGCGAAGTGGTTGAAGGGTGTCAAGGAGAAGACATCCAGGAGAAGGAAGAACATAACATAGAGACTCTACTTTGATAAGTGGCCAGAGAGAGATGAATGCATTGGTACATTGAGTATGAAGAAGACAAAGCTTGAGAGGAGGACAAGCTATCAGAGCTGCATAGACTAAAAGCTAGGCAATGTGAAGAGTTGAAGAGTGATCCGAGATCTACAAGATAAGTTGTGAATTGTAATCAGGTCAAAACCCCTTATTATTACTCTGTAGCAATTGTATCAGTTAGGGTTAAATCCTATGGGCTTAGGTTGGTTTAATAGCCAGTTTTAATTCCTTTAACAAGGTGTCATTCCAAGTGAATGTACTAAAGTCCTCTAACTAGGCCCACTTCTAATAGGGTGGTTAAATCCTTTAACTAGGTCACATTTAGCAGTGTGTTGTAGCCTTTAACAGGGCATGCCTTTCATAGGGCATCACTTCAGAAGAGTGAGAATTGGGTAGCATGTTACTGGTAATTTTTCTCAAATTGGGTTTCCACGTAAATCACTATGTTGTGTGTGGATTCTTTATGTGTTATGCTTGCATGCTGATTTATAGTAACCTACTAAATATGAATGTTTAAGCTTGGATGAATGAACAGTTTAATAGGGCTACTTTACTTGATGAAAAGTTTGAATTAGACATTTAGACCTTGAATAACTAATTCACCCCCCCTTTCAGTTATTCTAAAGCATTTCTAACCATGGTGCCACTTTATTATTATTTACCTATGACCATAGTTGAGAGAATAAAATAATATTTAAATAATAATATTATTTGATAATTTCTTAAAGGTAAGAACTTATGTTTATTTTGTATTATTTTTAATATATATTTTTTACTTATACCTCATGTGGTTCCACCATGAAATTATGTTACCAAGTCCTAATAACCTTGCCAGGATGGTTTTAGGTCAAACCTGTCACTTCTGATGACTAAACCTTATGACCATCCCCTTCCAATGACCTCATTTTGCAATGCTTCTCCTCTCTCTCTGGTCTTCATCCTATAATCATTCATAACAAAATTCTCACCAAGACATCAATTCAAGATTTATAAATTATTAATTAAAATCAAGTAGTGACTGTTGGGAATTTCATCAATATCATAATAACTGACTTGTTCATCATTTATGTACAATGACTACAATTAACTGACTCTATTTCATATAATCATGAATAAATTAATACAATGACTAGAACTAACTAACTCAATTTCATATGGTAATTAGATCGATACAACGACTATAATTAACTAATTCAATTTCACATGAACATGAAGAGATAAGTAATGGCTATAACTAGCATGTTATAACAATGGCTATAATAAACTAACTCAAATTCACATGAACATAAAGAATTAATTTTGGTTCAATGACTATAATCAGTTAAAATTTTAGGGAAAAAATTGGGATGTAACATACCCACCCCCCTGGGTTTTTCATCGTCCACGATGAAATAATATCAAATTATATTCAACAAATTAAAATAAAGGAAATGAAATATTCAGTTTTCAACTTTTGTGAAAAGATAGGGATATTTCTAAAAAATATCATGATAATCTTCCCAAGTGGCATTATCTTCTGTATACTGGTCCTAATGGACCTTGCACTGAGTTACCTCTCAATTTTGTAAGTGCAGCTTATGTACCTCGAGTATTCTGAGTGGTTTTACTTCTACCACTCCTGGCTCTGGCACCTGCAACAATTTCTAATCAATCATGTGCACATGGTGACTAACAAACTTTTTAAGGTAAGACACATGGAAGATGTTATGCATCCTGGCAAAGGCTAAATCTTGTAAGCCACTGGATTAACAACCTCCAAAACCTTGAAAGGTCCCACATATCTGGGGGCTAATTTAGCATTATTGTCAAACTTGATAGTACTCTTCTGAGGCTTAACTCTTAGTAATACCTTGTCCCCTACTATAAATTCTTTGGGTGTTCTTTTAGCGTTAGCATAACTTTTCTACCTATCATTTACTTCCTTCAACCTTTGACTGATCTGAAGTATCTGCTCTTCCATTTCCTAAAGTATTTTCGGCCTAACAATGAACTTGTCTTCTAATCAATTCCAACTTACTGGGGTTCTACATTTATGGCCATACAAAGCCTCAAAAGGAGCCATTTTAATCGAAGACTGATATGAGTTATTATATGCAAATTCGACCAAAGGTAAGTACATTTCCCATTGATACTGTCGATCCATGCAATAAACCCTTAGAAGGTGCTCTAATACTTAAATTACTCGCTCTCTCTGACCATCTGTCTCAGGATGATAGGCTGAACTTATATTCAATTTAGTGCCCAAGGCTAAAAATAGTGTTTGCCAAAATCTGGAAGTTATCCTAGTATCCCTATCTGAAATGATTTTCTCTAGAATTCTATGTAATCTAAAAATTTCTTTAATGAACTTATGAGCTATCTCAAGTGGTCCATCAGATAAATTCCCTGGAATAAAATGCGCAACCTTAGTCAATCTATCAACTACAACCAAAATAGTGTTGTGTCGATTCCAGGTCATAGGTAACCCTTGTAAAAAGTCCATGGATATTACCTACCACTTCCATTTAGGTACCTCATTTGGGTGCAACAATCTTGTTGGGTATCGATGTTCTACCTTCACTCTCTGACACTCTAAACAACCTACTACAAACTCAATTAATTCTCTTTTCATTCCCTTCCAAAATTATAAGGGTTTTATGTCATATAACATTTTCGTTACTCCCAGGTGTCCTGAATATGGGGTCAAGTGGTATTCACCTAAAATTTATCTTCGTAGTTTAGGGTGATTGGGCACATAAATTCTGAGGCAGTATCTCAACAATCCATCTTCTTCCAAGTTAAATTCTAAGTACTTGGGGTCCTACAAATCTCTAATAAGTGCCATGCTGATTTCTATATAAAACTCATCATGCTCCAAATGCTGTAAAATTTGGTCCCTCAATCTGAACTTTACCTTAGTCATTGCTGAAATATGTCTTCTCTGGCTTAAGGCATTAGCCACCTTATTTTCTTTCCCCTTAATGTAACTTATGTTGAACTCATAATTTGCTAAAAATTATAACCATCTCCTTTGTCTAGCATTCAAATTTTGCTGAGTGAAAATATATTTTAAACTTTGATGGTCAAATCGAAGCTCAAAAGGTTTCCCAATTAAATAATGCCTCCACATTTGTAAAGCATGTACTATGGCTGCTAGTTCAAGGTCATGAGGTGCATAATTTTATTCATAATTTTTCAGCTTTCTAGACTCATAAGCTATGACTTGTTCTTCCTGCATTAACACACCCCCTAAACCTTCACCAGAAGCATTAGTGATTACCACAAATAATTTCTGTGGATCGAGTACCCTTAAGATAGTTGCAGTAGTCAATTTTTCTTTTAGAAACTCAAAAGCTAATTGACATTTTTCTATCCAAACAAATTTCTTTCCTTTCCTCTAAAGTGAAGTGATTGGCTAGGCTATCCTTGAAAAGTTCCAGAAGAATTTTTCGTAAAATTTGGCCAATCCCATGAAACTCCTGACTTTAGATATGTTTCTAGGTATGGGCCATTCTTTAATTGCTTTAATCTTAGATGGACCTACTACTATACCCTGTGCTAAGATAATATGCCCTAGGTACTGAATTTCTTTTTGGTAAAAGGCACACTTCGATAATTTCCCATATAACTTATGTTCTCTAAGTCTTTGTAGTACTATCTCTAAGTGTCTCTGATGTTCTTCTTCATTCTTGGAATATATTAGAATATCATCTATAAAAACCAATACAAATTTGTCCAAACAATCTTGAAATATACTATTTATTAAATTCATGAAAGCTACAAGAGCATTAGTTAATCCAAATGACAATACCATAAACTCATAATGTCCATATCTAGTTTTGAAAGCAATTTTGTATATGTCCTCATCCTTAATTCATAGTTGATGGTATCCTGATTTTAGATCAATTTTTGAAAACACAGTCGCACCCTTCATTTGGTCAAAGAGATCATCTATCCTCAGCAATGGGTACCAATTTTTTATGGTGAATTTATTGAGCATCCTATAGTCTATGCATAGCCTCATGGTTCCATCCTTCTTTTTAACAAATAATACAAGGGCTCCCCATGGTGAAACACTGGGTCGTATCATCTTCTTATCCAGCATATCCTACAGTTGAATCTGTAACTCCATTAACTCTGTGGTGGTCATTCTATATGGGACTCTAGATATAGGTTCTGCTCTTGGTATCAAGTCTATGGTAAAATAAAATATCTAGGAAGAGGATAATCTAGGAAGTTCCTTGGGAAATACATCTTGATAGTTCTTCAAATAGGGACATTTTTCTTCGAATGATTCTTTTAATTTTTGCTTAATTTCTCCATCTTCAGAAATGTAATCATCCCCATACATGGTTTCCCTTCTACTTCAAATCTTACTACAAATATTTCATAGCCTTTCCCTCCATATCTCTTAAGTTGCATCGTAGAAATCTGTTGGGCTCTAATTTCATGTTTGATCTTTGAAATACTTGTGGGTCTACCTCTATCATCCACACAATTGATAGTTTTGGCAAGGCAATCTACCTTAGCCTTATGTTCACTAAGCCAATTAATTCCAATAATAATTTCATAAGACCTTAGTAGAGCTACATATAAATTTAGTTCTATGGAAAAATTTGGAAAATTAACTTGAGCTTCAAATAGGCATTGCTCTACCTTGGCCCTTGACTAGTTTGCATATTCGACTGTCCATGGTTTTGCCATGAAACTAGATCTTTTTGAAAATCTACTTAACACTCTAGGTGATGACTAAGCAATCTTTATTTATAAATTTTATTCCTTAATTACAAAATTCATTTCCATTGCTTGACTAAGCAATCTTTATTTACAAAATCCCTCTATTGAGGTAATCTACATAAAATATCTTTATTCTTGTTTTGCAACATCTAGTTCTATCTGGTACATGTCTCATACCATCCACGACCTATGAAAATGGAGAAGGGGGCTACTTTGTTGAGCGTTCCAGTTCTGTATTAGTTTGTTCCTATATGCTACCTTCTTGGCAGGAGTCCATCTAATTCTCTCCCTCTTCATTCGTTGAATAGCTTGGCTCAAGGTTTCATTATCTTGAGGTTTGAAACAAGAAGAGTAATCATATTTAGTCATATTCTTAATAAGATAGGGGAAAATAGGATGTCAAGTTTTCTTGTGAGGTGTTCTACGTACTAACATCCTGTAATTAGTTTTTAATTTTATTAAATTTAAAGAAGGTGATGTGCCCTAGGTTCAGTGTCGAATCCAGTGCTTTGATACCATATGTAACATCCAATTTTTCTCTAACTAAATTTTAGTCTTGAACTAAACTAATTTCTATTTCTTGTTCACATGATAAAGTTTTCCAACACTTATTTAAACTGAAATAAATCTAATTACAATTCTGATATGCTAAGAAAAAAAAGATAACATCAACAATTTACTTGATCAACTGAAGGTAAATATTTAACTATTTCTAAACTTCAACCAAAACTAATTAACAGTTGCTCTTGATTAGAAATTCAAATCTAATTACGTAAGATCATTTAACTACTTTAAAGTAATATCTATTGTTTAAATAATTTACATTTAAACTTGAAAGGAAATAACTAAACTTACAAGTTTAAAGAACACGCAGATGAATTTGTAAAGCTTCCTTTAATGGTTGTCCAAGCTTTGGCTCTGGTGAGAGGAGACACATTGACATAGGCTTAACCTCCTAGCTAAAAACCATTACTTATCCCCATAGGTTCTAATTTAATAGAATGACCCTCCCTACCCCGAGGTCAGGCTTGGGATGTTATTGATCCAGCCATTAGAGTATCTAGGTGGTTGAGGTCCCAATAGTTATTCGACGAAATAACTGAAGCATCTGGACAACAACAAGATCAATTGTTCTGGGAAGTCTGCCTATTTCCACCTTGGCCAAGGATTTTCATAATGTGGGTTTACAACCTGATCTCCACCACTCAGCTTGACAACTTATTTCAGAAGTGGAAATGCATTAATTTATTATATATATATTGTTTGCTGATATCATTCTTTTATATTTTGTTTTATAGATTCATCTACACCTCCTCACCATAATTAGGTCATCAAGCCGATGATTCCTTGGTGCCATCAAATTAAATTTACTAATTGCCTCGTACCCTTTTCACCATATTCTGGCTTTTAGCCTGGTGAATTCCTTGGTACCCTAATTTATTAACTCATCTCAGTTATAAACATTATTTCAGATTGTATAATAATTTTAATCTGAGAAGAAAGCCTTTCAAGGAAGATTTACAGAATATTGCATGTTCAGATATTGTGATGGTTAACAGACTTAATTTGGAACATTACTATAACAATCAAATGATCTTGAACTATTATAATGAATTTGGAAAAAGACTTAGCCGACTTCATCCCTTATCTTGCATCACTAATAATTAAAAGGTAGATTGAAAAATGGAAAATGTATGGCTTCTTTCACACCTCGTATTTCTTTTATAAATGAGGGAAATGACATACTTGCAAATGACAATAACAATGATTAAATATTTGCATCGGTTTAGTTCCTATGTCTGACTCAGCATTCAAGTTGGAAATGAAAATAATACAAGAAAAAGTTTACGTGACTCTCTATCACTGCAATCGTAGAAGGGCCGACGCTTTGATAACTCCACCTTTCTTGCTCTAAGATCTACATCTAAGGACCACAGTAAATGATAGTGGTTTGAGTCGTTTCAAGGAAGTTCAGAACAAAGTTCTGTTGGCTCAATAATATTGTTTTAAGAATTCGAAGCTCAGGGAATACAACCCAACCAGGAATGTATGAAAGGAATGCCAAGATACATTTAATGGTTCATATTATAATCTTGAACTGACCTTATAGCTACCCAACAGTTACAAAGATCATATTTGAATTTTTTAATCAAATTGGCTAGAAAGAAAAAGGAGGGAAAATTAAAAAGGAAAAGAAGATGAAGAGTTTTTAAATAATTAATATTATTTATATTTGTTTTATTTTCTTGATTATGATTATATGTGCATAATGGTAAGGTGGCACCGTTGGATTAATATTTTTAATGTAATGGTTCCACTTTATTATTATATACCTATGACCATAGTTGAGAGAATAAAATAATATTTAAATAATAATATTATTTGATAATTTCTTAAAGGTAAGAACTTATGTTTATTTTGTATTATTTTTAATATCTTGTTTTTACTTATAGCTCATGTGGTTCCACCATGAAATTATGTCGCCAAGTCCTAATAACCTTGCTAGGATGGTTTTAGGTCAAACCTGTCGCTTCTGATGACTAAACCTTATGACCATCCCCTTCCGATGACCTTATTTCACAATGCTTCCCCTCTCTCTCTCCAATCTTCATCCTGTAATTTCATAACAACATTCTCACCAAGACATCAATTCAAGATTTATAAATTGTTAATTAAAATCAACAAGTGACCATTAGGAATTTCATCAATATCATGATAACTGACTTGTTCATCATATCTATACAACGACTACAATTAACTGACTCTATTTCACATTATCATGAATAAATTAATACAATGACTAGAATTAATTAAATCAATTTCATATGGTAATTATATTGATATAACAACTATAATTAACTAATTCAATTTCACATGAACATGAAGAGATAAGTAACGACTATAACTAACATGTTATAACAATGGCTATAACGAACTAACTCAAATTCACATGAGCATGAAGAAGTAATTTTGGTTCAACGGCTATAATCAATTAAAATTTTAGGGCAAAAATTGGGATGTAACATAATGTAACCAAAATGCAAGTAAGAAAATGAAGCTAGAAACTTGGTTCTAGCCCCATGGTGGGCGCCAAAAAATGTGTGCATAAAAGTGTCACACTTCTATAAACCATTATTCTTGAGAGAACCCATGGAAGAGGGAGTCTCAAGAGCGAACTTATAGCTCTCTATCTATGACATGAAAAAGCTATGAGATGGTGGCTCTCAAAAGAATCGAACTATGCAACCCTTGCAAGGTGCATCGTAGAATGAGAGATTCAAAGAGTAGAGGCAAGAGTGCCAATATCCAAGAATCTAGAATAAAATGCAATGCAAATGCAATCTATTCTAAATGAAATGCAAGCTAACAAAGAGAATTAAGCTAAAGCATAAATGAAACTAAGATAAAAAGTATGCCATAATGTAAGTAGAATGAGAGCTCAGCTAAAATGCAAAAATGCAAGAATGCTCCAAGTTTCCAGTATCACCAAGAAAACCTGCAGCATAACAACAACATGAGAGACTAAGATTTTTTTGAATGAGGAAAGAGACCTCCATTTTAAAGAAAAATAGACAATAGAGATTAAGAGGCAAGATGAATGTAATCAAGGGTGGAGTTTGAAAGTGGGAGTGATCCATGTGTACACACAAGTCAACCAATAGAATATTTGTTGACTTGTCATATAAGACAAAAGTCATAAAGCCTTTTCTTTTAATTTGAAAATTAGAAAAGGACTTAATGTGTGCACTTTAAGTGGGTTAGAAGAATGGGGTCTTTTATTTAATTAAAAGGGGATATGTTCTTTAAATGAAATAATGAACTTAGGATAACATAGTCAAACTATAGGTTATAATCAAATTAATTGATTATTAGTAATTTGGTCTAGGTAAATGATTAATTAATTTAGCCAAAATGCTGAGAAGGGGGCTAATAGTCTAGATGGCCATTTTTTGGTGATTACAGGTACCATTTTCATCAAATATGCATATGGAAGGCTTGGGAAGCTATCGAGCCTTGGCTTTGTTGGGCTAGTGATGGGCTTTCTCTGAATTAGTAGAACCTTTGGTGGTCCCCATTATTTTCCACTCAGGGTATTCCTTTGGCCAAGACTCAAGGTGCGAGTGGTCTGTGTTTTTTCAAACATGGCATCAAGACTCCTAAAGACCTCTTTTCTACGGTCTGTATGAGTCCCAGATCTTGGGAGGATATTCAAGTCCAGTTCTCTCTTGCTTGTCAAGATTGATAAACTTTTGATCTTCTACTGTCTACAATTCTAGATCATTTAATTCATAAGGTAGGAATTCAGTTTGTTCAACCTTGGTGGAAGGACTGGAAGTGGTATCCTATAATGCCCTTCACTAGTTACAAGCCAAGATTAGGATATCGATGGCTCTCTCCTCATCTTCCCATGGGGGATACTCTCAACCAATGATGTCATCTATAGTCTTCTCTTTATCAATTGAGGATGCGTTTTGACACAATTTGGAGTGTTATCTCTAAGCCCAAGATTGCCCATTTTGCCTAGTTCCTACTTTTTCAAGGGCTTCCCCTTGGGCCATGGCTCAAGCATATTGGGGCTCCTGATCCTCAGTGTCCTTTTTGTGGGAAACCAGAATTGTTTCTACATATTTTTTGGTTCTATAGGCATGTTCAAAATTACTGGTATTGGATACAAGATTTCTTTAAGCCTTTTAGGCCAAAAACCTTTTCTTGGCATATGATTGTGTTGGGTGATTCCCCCAGGATCCCTAGGAAATTTAACCAGATTTGGCATACTTTTAGGATGGAGATTTTGTTTACTTTATGGAAGGATAGGAATGTTGTTTTTTTCACTCACAACTTTCTTGATATCAATGTTGCTATGTATACTAAAACATGCATTTGTAATAATGTCATGATGCAGATTTAGGTATAGGCTAACAAAGTGGCTTTGGAGATGGCCCACCTTCAGGAGTTAATCATTGGGGTAACATACCTTGTACGATCACTAGAGTGCCTCCTGATGCTTCGATTGACCATACTTCACCTAGGGGTTGCTATTAGGGGCACAACTCCTCTGCTAGCCACTCGCACACGCCACACTCACCAGCTCCTCGTCACCACTCTCCTAGTGTTGGTGATGGTGGTTGGAAATGTCACCACTTGATTTCTCCACCTTGACGTAGTTCTAGCTGGTCACCAAGTCTAGTGGCTCCCCCTCTTGGTGCTCCTCCTGTTTCTTTTGGCAAGCGGCCTTTCTGCCTGAATTTGGCTATCTCTCCATTGTGGGCAAAGGAAAAAGATAAAGACAAGGTTCCTAATGGAAATGCTGATGGTTGGATTGTTCTTAGTTTGCTTCTAACCCCAGGGATGACTAGGGTTTTAATGATCAAGATGAACCACCCCCATCGGTTGGCACTGCTTTGGTAGCCTAAGGGGTTGCTTAATGTTTTTTTTGATGAACAGTTGTTGATTTCGGCTACGGCCGTGTGAACTCTCATGGGGTGATCTTGTATCCCCCAACCCCTTTTTTGTGAGTTTGTAACAAGTATATTAATTTATTAATAGAAAAGGACTATTCATCAAAAAAAAATCTAGCAAGGAATTGTAACATGTATCTATTTTAACACCTCATCCCATTCTTCGAATCTAGACTAATATCCCATAGGAAGACATGACTAAAGGGTTATGATTTGCTTGAGTGATCAAGAGTGGGCCTCAAATTTTGAATTATGCATCGCTTGTATACCTCACTAATGACCCTATAGAACTCTAAAAGTTGTCATTGAAAAAATATTCATTCAAGTTTTTTAAATGTAAAAAAACTTCTAATTTAATGTTCTTGTACAATAACTAATCTACACTCTCACTACATAAGTGTATGCAAAGCAATAACACGTGGTATTTCAGTCATTAGGTGGCATTTTAAAGATAATATTAGTTTACAAAACTCCAAAAAACCAAAGTTTAAAAAGAGAAGAAGAAAACATGTATTATTTAGATTCCATCTTCAAAAACATTTGAAGTAATTATTTTGCAGCTATTTGATACAAATCTCTTAGAAAGGGAATCATGAACAAAGGAAGAGTATTGTCCAACTGATTTTGAATACTATAAGATTGTCCTACGTTTCTCATCTTGTCCCCCTGCATTTAGCTTAAAAAGGACACATGAATTTATACAAATTTAAATGGTTGAGATCCATAAAATACTATTTTTTAAAATTATCTAATAGAATCAAAGAATTTTTAAGCTTTTAAGTTTTTTCAAAAATTCAAATTTTGGATATATTCTTAAAAATTAAAAAATGTTATTTATCTTATGTCTTATTCGTTCTTATGAATAAAAACAAGAAGTAAAATTAGTTTTAGATATGAGAAACAAGAAAAAATTTGTCTGAGTACTTTGACACTTCGTATAATACAAAATTATTATTTTAAATGTTCATCCTTCTCGAAGCTTAGTTGGTTTAGAAATTTCTAGAAATAGTTGGTTTAGAAAATTCTAGATGTTCTACTTGTATATTGTATTTTTAAACAATTTTTTTTAGACATTTAAGATCACTAACCAGATGCTCTTGTTGCAACATTTGCTCCTCTACTTGTCACAACAACTACTCTTCATATACAGAGGACAGATAAAAATCTTGTTTGCTATAAACTAAACGATTCTTCTTTAAACACACTGTAGAATTCATTTTGCAGTAAGATTAGCCATTTTGGCCATCGAAGGTGAGCATCTAAATGATGAGTGGCCATACTCCACCTTTGGTCCCAAATGTGCAACATATTGTCATTTTCTCCAGTGGCCAATTTTTGTCCACATGCCAAGGATCCCAGTCATACGGTATGTCCTCTTAATGTTCTCAGCTGTAAATTTCTCTTTGTGTCCCATATTTGCACATTGCAGTTATTTAGACCCACTGTAGTGTGTCTTCCATCTGGCTTCTAACTTTCTCCCCAAATTACAAAGCTTTTGACTTTATCCCCAAAATATAATTATTTTATCGTCCAATTTGTAGAACTCTCTGTTCAGAGGTAGATGCTTTAAATCCCTGTTAAGAATGCCCAAAGTGCATAGCACTAAACACATTTTTTATTTGTTTCCAAATTACCAATTCAAAATTCATTGAGATAGATCTCTCTTTTAGTGTGCATTGGAAATGTTTTTCTAGTTTCTGCTTCTCTTCATGTAATTTATAATTCCTTGCTAGTTTTCTCTCCTTTTTGTTTTATCTTTTGTCCATACACTTGAAAATTTGATTTTCTTGCAGGTACATTTATGGTGGTAGATCTAATGAAATGAGAATTTTCTCAAATTTAATGTCTTTATTTTTCCCCTATCAACATAGTGCTTCATTGACATATTGAAGTTTAAGTAATCAATTTGTAAGGAGAGAGGAGGGCTTCTAGTCAAGAAGAGCTTGAATTTTGTCAAAGTTGAAAGGTAAAAGGAAATATATTTTGGTCTTTACTGCACTTCACAATCTTCAAGTATGTTCGGATTTGATTTTTAGAAGCATTTTCCCACTCCATCTGATAAAACAAATCTATTTTGAAAGTTAATTATAGGGACAATGCAACAGTATATACAACACGGGTCCATGCTAAAAAAAAATCCCTTCCTTTCACCCAATCAGCCCATGCCATGCTTGGAAGAAAAACTGTGCAGAAATAGTATGCATACCCCTTGAAACTAGAAATAATGTGAAGAACACCATCAATTATGCTCTACAAACACTAAAACCCTTGTCACATTTCAGCATCACAATTTGTGGGACCAGTGTTTTATGGATGACCTCCTCACAACACTAAGTTACAACACAAACACAATCCCTTGGCCCATCTGTACAACACACCCATTCCGTGGAATTCATGTATTAATTTAGTATATCCTCCAACATTGAGCCACACGCCATATGAAAATGTACATGCATAATATATATACCAAAAAATAGATGTGCACTCTCTTCAAACCTTAGTCTTCCACACCTCTAAAGTTTGA